>JAQFZI010000119.1:0-24135 GCA_034695605.1 Eupelops occultus | reverse complement strand
TTCATTTTTCCATCAATTATATATTGATTAATCGAAGAAAATATAAGAAAATCATGATTAATATGCAGTTTTTTTAAAATAGACCAAATTGGTTCTTTTTGCCTAAAATCAATTGACTAATTTTCAAAATAATAGTTTGTATTCTGATTATCTCTTGTTATTTGATTGATTTTAACGTATAATTCTATAATAATATACGTCTATAAATCTATAAATGTTTTGAAAACGCATTTTTCACATTTATAGATTTATAGATACTTTTAAATAAAAATTTTTGATGGGGTCTATCAGTTCTATATATCGGCTTTCGATTTTAGGGGGATTTTGGCCAAATTTTTAACTTTAGGAGGATATTGTGAAAATCCCCCTTGTGTATCCCTGATCATATGTAAACCCAATACAGTAAATACTCACTTTCGGCAACCGTTTGGAGAATGGAGAAACCCTTGCCCTAACTGAATATTGCCTTAAATGAATATACCATACCATAGATTAATGTACTCATAGGAACAGCCAGGGTCTAGAAAATGCCTTGCTCTAAGTGAATATTGCTCTAAGTGAAGTTGCCGAAACCGAATATTTACTGTATATATATATAAATATAATCGGATAAACATTTTGATTATTGATGTTAAGATCATTACTTGGTCATATATTAAGAATATTTTGCCAAATCTCTACACTATCTTTAGACCATTTAAACTAATTTCAGAGTAAACTTACAATTAGTACACCGTTTGAAGAGATGATTAAATAATTGATTGCATTTTACAACTCTTAAAAAATACGTGAATGCAATCGATTGAAGTGTTTTTTTTCTCTCTTCAATCATTGAACTCTTTACGTAAAGGATAGTCTTAAAAGTCATCGCTCTCTCGCTTTAATCTTAATTCCTTTTGCAGACTTACAGTCACTGCGCCTCCAAATTATCTCTACAATAGATATAAAATCTATGAAATTAAAGTAATTTTAGTTTCTGTTTGAACTGATTTCTTGTTTGTTGAGAAATACTTGAATTCAATGTATATACAATGTATGCAAAATATTAGATCTAATATTAATAGAATTATTACCAGAGCTATTGGGAACAGCTTTTGGGAACACAACGAGTCTTCAATTGAATATTCCGTATAAAAGTTGAGTAAAGAAAATAAACGAATTACTCGGAACAGGAATGAGATCTAAATTTAGTACTTAGTCTATGAGCTCGAATACAGCTATTGGATGCTCCTCACAGTGCCATTGCTCTGTTGCTGTATTGATGCTGTGCTGATGCGGATGAGTCTAAGTGGCGAATACACTGTACTTTTATATAATTGAAACTTATTATATAACTGTATGACTAAAAGCAAGTGATTTTCATTCACATTTGTTTCGCTTGAATTTTAGTTCAAAGCCTTAAAAACAGACAATTAGAGCAATTCATTCAGTATTTCAAACCATATTTCGTTTCCGCAGTTAATTACTATATTTCACTCAAATTTTTTTTATTTAATCTTAAAGTTGTAAACATTTGTTTGGATTTATTCTGATTTAAAAAGTTTTCCTCAATTTTTGATTTTTTCCTCACAAAATGTCTGGAATACCGTCGCGAAGAAACTCTTCGTATGGTGGGTCTTCGAGCAACTCTACATCTTCGCGATCGACGGCCAAAACATCGCAATCGAGCCGAAGATCACAATCAATGCGTTACACCCAAAGACATAATAGTAATCTCAGTAATAATAGTAATGGAGTGGTCACACCTCTGAGCAGAGCACGAAGAGTAGCATCGATTCCTTCCAATATCGCTAATACTAATGAAAAGTCACTCAATGGGGACAATGATTACAAAAATGAATATAATATCAAAAACTCCAACAAAATTAATGGAAAATCTGAAAATCTCTTCAACTTTATTATTGCTAAAGATCTGGAACATTTCAAAAACGGTTAGTTCACTAATATTTTCTATTTTGTAAATAAACTCAAATACATTGGAATCGAAAATAGAGAAAGTATTTCGAGTATTAGTTGTCGGCTCACAAGACAGTGGAAAGTCATCCCTTATCTCACAATTTTCATACTATTTGGAAGACCAGAGAAGACAATTCGGTTCAAACAAACAGTCACAGTATCTGATTCTCAACTTTCGGGAAATTGAGAGACTGGACAACTGTTTTCCGCGATCACCGATAGCTCTATATATGCCGGACGCCTATATTGTGGTTTATGCCGTAAATGACAGGTTTGTCAACTCTTTTCTGGTTTTCATTTCAACAAAACTTCATTTTTTAGATCGTTTCCAACATTTTATATCATTAAAGACATTAGTTTTAACTTTTTTTCTTATTCTTAATTTATGAGCTCTTAATGTATGAGTGCTTTGATTATGGATTAGTCTCCGAAACTTGAGTCCCTAATTCCCTATGAGTCCCTATAGTCCCTAATTCCCTAATAGGGAAAATATAGGGAATGTGAAAATAAATAAAGAATAGGGAGCAGACTGGGACTGGAATTTTGGACTTTTTCGGAGACTATTATGGATTCAAACTTTAACTGAAAACAAATTTAAAATAATTTAACAGATAATTCATTAAAGAAATAATGAGTAAATACATGTGAAATACATTTATAGTCATTTCAAATGAAACAAATGACTCATTTGTTTCGCCAAATTTGATTGAAATTATGATTAGAAAATCTGCTCTAAAATAATAGCCATTAAAATAAATTAGTTTCAAATTTGGTTTTATTAATATTTTCAATAAAGAGATCATTGAATCTAGAGGCAAAATCTCTCAAAAATCAATTTAATTAATGGTAATAAAATCTGTTAGTCTTGTAGTGGTGATGAACTCCCACCTCTTCGCACACTTTCTAAAATCCATTATAAAGTTGATGGCTCTTAAGTTTCACTTTTCTAAACTATTTTATTTTTATTTTGAAGCTAAAAAATTGAAGTCTTAACGAGTGATTGAAACAAATTTTTTTTAAAAAAATATAATTAATAGTCTTTTAATGCATTGAACTTTTTAATCGTGTGATGAATATTAATGTTTCCTATAATAAGATTTCACTTTTCCATCCATTTTAGAGATTAAAAAAAAAAGATTTCTAAAAGAAATCGATTTTAAAACTGAAATACTTTAAGATTTTAAGTTTAAATCTAATTTGAGTTATATTTAAATGATTTAAAAACAGAGAGTCATTCGAAGGCGCAAAGAAAGTGATTCATGAGATACACAAATGGGATGACATCGAACTAAAGCCGTTAATACTGGTGGCAAACAAAACAGATTTAGTCCGGAGCAGAACTGTTACAAAACAAGGTCTGTATCTGTACTGCAATTCTTTGCATTTCAATAATTCTCTGCCATTTATCACAAGAATTGCTATTCACTGATAAATAAAAGATGTTTAAGAAAAAAGTGCTGATTAGAGCACTTACTATAACTCTTAAATCACTATTTGCTTTAATTTGTTGTCAATTTTAAACTTAAGTTTATTATTGTTTGTTTCAGAGGGCCGTCAATTGGCAATGTCTAACAATTGCAAGTACATTGAGACCAGTTGTGCCATTTCTCATAATATCGATTTCTTGTTGACTGGAATCGGAGCCCAAATTAATCTCAAGAATAATTCGAACTCAAAAACAGGTAATCCCTCTAATTTCGACCCAATTATGGGTTCGGCCTAACTTTCATTGAATCCTTCGATTATTAGCTCTTAATTGAATCGATAATTCATTAATTATGATAACCGGGTCAACCCACGAGATCGACAATCCATTAATTATATTCTAAAATAAATTTTAATTAAGTTTAATAGCAATTAATTAAGTTTTAATCTAAGATTTCAAACAGTAATTAAAGTTGTTTTTAATTTTCAGGTCAAACAAATTCTTCGCGAAAACCAAATCTATTCAAACGGCTTCTCCGAAAGGCGGCCTTAAATAAGTCAAAGTCTTGCGATAACCTACACGTCCTCTGAAATAACAGATATTCTTCATATATTGTAATATATTTTTAAAATCATTTTGATTTTGTGTTTTATATAATTCATTGAATATTTTGTAAGAATCGCATTCAATAGACAGTATTATATGACAGGTATTTAATATACAATATATGTATCAATAATTTTATAGTCATTCGTATTTGATTACAATTAATATAATTCGAAGAGAATTCGGATTTAAATATAAAACGAACTCAAACTCAAAAACTTTTTATTCATTGGAGTAAAAGAAATGTATAATATTTTTTACGCCAAAATTTTATTTGTATTTCAATGTATTAGAAATTAATTAAAGAAATCAATTAAATGAATGAAAAGGAATTAAATTAAATTCAATTAAATGAACGAATCTATAAAGACTTGACGAGAAGCAGAATTTTGTGGACGGCCTCCTCCTTCTTCTTATTGATCTGACCCTCTGTCTCAAGATATGACTGTTTGTTGACTTTTCCATTAACCAACTTCTCGACCAAAACCATCTGTTGTCCGATCAGTTCCTTAAGAGTTCGGTCCAATCGCTGCAATTCATTGATTTTCTCCAATAGCTCTGCCGACTGTTACACATATGATCTGAATCATTATAATGTATTTAAGAATTGATTGAAAATACTGACCGCTCCCTCCTGTTTGAGTTTAGTTTGCAAGTCATGGATAGCCTGCGTTTCGTTCTTGTGCTCAACATTTAAGCGCTTTTGCGTCGTTTGAAATGCAGTCAAATCTTTAGTCGACTAATAAATAGATAAATAAATAAATGAAAAAAAGTGTAAAAAAGTAAAAAATCTATTTTGAGTTTAGCCTAAAGTAAACAAACCTTGAATTTATTGGACGCTTTGTCGAACTGTTCATAAACTGAGGCGCGTTTGTCGTGATGTCGAAGAACAGTGTCGGTGATGGCCGACACTTTACCAGAACTATGCTTTTGGGGGTCTTTTGAAATACTGAAATCCAATCGAACGTAAATAATGACAAGAATGCAGAGGGCGAACAGCGCCACCACCACAAGAAGTGGCTCCTGTAACATCAAAATCTTCTGGTAATTGTAATGAACTTCCAAGTCTTGGATATGCTGTTCGACTAAATTAGTTTTGTGGAACACAAGTACTGTTCTGCCGATTGTATCCAAATATGTGTAATGCTTTTGGTCTTTAAGTCTGTCCACACTGTAGGCCGACCTGTAGTTTATATTAGAGGCGCCCTCCGGGAGAATCACTTTAACAACTGCTTCGTCGACCACAAAGTTATCAAAGATGTGATCAATAAATGGAATCTTAAGTACGAAATCATTTCCTTCATTGAAGAGAATGTCTTGAGTCGAGACATAATAACCCAAAACGTAATGTGTTTTCCATCCGCCGAAAAGAGGAAATCTTGGTCTGAGGTCTGCCACCAAGTTTTGAGAGGTGGCCTTCAAATTACTCGTTGAGATGTTTCCGATTTCATCTCTATAATAGATATCCCGAGCATTCAATGGAAGCTTTGTTTTCCACGATTTAATTGAAGAAATACCATTTGTGGGCTCTCTTTGAAACTCATATCTAGAGAACGGACCCTTTAACTGAGCGCCGGTTTGCAAGACATCAATTGTTTCTTCAATTGATACCATTCCAGACCAATGACTGACTTCGATAACGCGCTCGAGTTTAGCCACAGTAAGGAAAGGGCTGTTGTTTTCGTAATGAATTTTCAATTCTGTATTACTGTTGGCCGCAACGTTCTCGAAGGGGCCGTAAGATATGGTTCTGTCCGTCTGTGTCGTTGGCTTCACTTTGGTGTAGGACTCAATACTTCCGGTGGGCGTTAACTTTACTTTTGTAGTCTGAGTGCGGGTCGGATAAGGACTGGAAAAGTAAACATTTCCGAAATATTGGACGAGTTGTCGCTCTGACTGAACGATCTCTGCCGGGAAAGGCTTCAAGGAATGGGTATAAATAGTTTCAATTTCAATCACAGGACTGGAAGCGGTTCCGGCGGCAATGGCTTCAGACGCTGACAGCTCTAAACGATAGGTCTTGTCGTCGACTTTCGACAATTTCACTGACTTTTTGTCGATATTTGCGTTAATATACGACAAGTGCTGTGCGTTCGGCTCATCCAAAGAAATCAAATACTGATCTAAACGTTGTTTATTCTTACTGTTGTCGACAACAACTTTTGCTGTGATCCGAACCAATTGAGTCGATATATCAATGGTTCGGTCGACTCTAGCGTTCACTACATCTCCAGTCGTTTGACATCGAATTTCAATTGAATTCAAAACTACTATAAAAAGAAGTAAAATGAGTGACAATTTTGGCCACATTTCCGCCTAATTATAAGAACGTGAAAAATGATGACAACAAATAATTTGGATTATAAGACGTGGAACTGTTTTGCCGGCGATTAACGAGAGGACAACACACACTTCATACAGACTTCAACACAGTCTACACTAAATTTTCAAGAATCAGTTTAGAGAGACACCAAACGCTTTACTCACAAAACATTTACTTAAAGACAATTGAATTAAACTTTTAGTTAATGTCTCCAACACTTTAAGCGCTACTTTTTATCAAAAAAGTTCACCAAATCTTAAATCATATTTTCAGATATTAATTATCCTCTGATATACCGTGTATTCAGTTTACGTAAACAATTTGTATAACATTCTAATTGAAAAATAATTAACAATTTCTACAAATATTTTTCCATTTTCATTGACATTAAAGTGTTTATATAGAGGTCTGAATGTTTCTTAATGTTTGCACCGATTTCTAATTGAAAACAATGTTTTTCTAATGAAATTAAAAGAAAATATCGGTCTCTAAACGATACCCAATAACTGAAGTCATCGATGAATCAGAGTTTTTATGGATTTCTATAAATATGTTTTGAATTAATACTAAATTCAATTAAAATATATTTTAATAACTTTTAGTTCAATTAATTTATTGAATATTGAATTTAATTGCAATCGATTTGTTTTTCTGTATAATTAGGACTCAATTAATCCATTTCTAGTAATATATTTATTGCGATCTTTTTTAAGTCAAAAAAAATTCAAACAACAAAACTGTAATAACTGTAAAGTTGTTTAACTCATACCTCACGTCTCGTGCTATCGGTTAAAATTGTGAATTCTCGGCAACCAATCAGAGAAAGTCTTAAATCGAATGTTTATTTAACCGAATAGAGCTGTTAACGGGAACTCAATTTATAAATTGCTTTTTAAATGACCTAAACTTTGATAATTCTTGTTTTAATCAATTGATTTCTATTAAAGTAAACGAAAATAATTTATTTCTAAAAGATTTTAAGGAATAAATGATTAGATAATCATTTATTTAATTGTTTTAAAACTTGAGTTTTGGGTTTTGTTTACACTTAAAACATTCGATTAGTGATCGCGAGATCACAATTTAAAACTTGGCCTCTGATTGGCGGCGTAAATTACGCCACTATAGGGAGTATAGACTTAATAAATGTCACAAAATATTGTTTCAAATCTATCTGAATGTGAAGATCGAAGAAATTTAACACAATTTGAGGTATAAGTCATTTATTTAAGTTTTTATTAAATCTGATTAAAAAATATTTAAATGTGTGTCCAAAGCAAAGACCGATCGATACGACGGTAGTCATAGAAAGGCCACAAATGGCCGCACCATTAGGTGATGAGACTTGTGATAATTGTGATGGATCTGCACCCCCACCACCTTACTCCGCTATTCCAGGAACTGTTCCCCTCTATATGGGTAGAGGTGGAGGTCCCCCACCTTCTTATGACGATGTTATTAATCCCGAAGGTTAGGGTTCAACAATTGATTGATAATTATTTGATTTGATGTATTGTGTTATAGCACCCCCTCCTTCGTATCACTCTCTGTTTGGACAGGTAAGGGAAGCTCGAAAAGCGGCCAATGGTTTGGTTGACTTTATTCGCAAATTGATATTACTTTTGATCGGAACGAGTAAGTCATCAAACTTTATAAAACTTAATAATTGTTTTTAAATGAAATGTCTATTTAATAGTCGGCTGTACTATAGTTATTGGATTTGCTGTTGTGATACCTCTTTCGATGGTTATAATCGGAATCATTTATATGAATGACTGTCCGCTGGAAAACATTCCCGAATTCCTATTTATTGGTGGAATGATTTGGATATTTAAGAATCTCATGAATGTGTGGTCTAATTGTCGGCGCTCTGGTATTGAGGACAATGAAGACTCCATTAGATTTAGAAGACATGAATCACTGCTCAATTGTTTTCTCTTCGGATGGTTTGTCGCAGGTATTGATTATAACAATAATTTTCTATGAATAACAGGAATAATATATTTTGTGTCCAAATAGGTTGTGTTATCGTTTATCGAGTATATGAACCGGAATTCATCGACAAAACTAATATCAGATATTGCAATCGGACTGTCTATATGTTCGCCTTCTGGTTGGTTACCTCCACTTTCATTGTTTTCGCACTATTTATGACATGTCTGTGCGGTCTGACGATGTCTGCCGTCTTCACCTCCAATAATGAAGAGCCGGAGAACTAAACAATTTGTGATAACTTTAATTAAACATCGATTCGAAACTTATGTATGTTTTGATACATTCTATGCACATATCTAAACATCAAAACAGTTTTATCATTAAATACATCATTCATTTACTCATTAATTAAAAGGATTTCCACAAAATATAGTTTTAAACAAATTTTAAGATAAATTATTTTTATTATAAATTAACAAAATATTGTATTATGTAATGAATGACTCAATTTTTATATAATTATCGTTTGAATTACGAGTCAATACTTTGTAGAACTAGTCCTCAATTTGTTTGACTTTCTTTGAATTTATTCCTTTAAAAAAATTAGTATTTGTTTTGATTTTTATTCGAATTATATTTTATTCATTTGTAAAATGATTTTTATATGAAAATAATTATCACATTTTGACTAAAGTTTGGAAAAATAAATATATTTTTGTGTCGATTATAAACATTTGATTTAATTTTGGGCTGAAGTGGTTGAGTGTTGGACAGGTGGTTAATAAATATTGTTACTACTGTAGTAACCATTAGTTCGCTGTTAACCAAAATTGCTTAACTCAAAGCTACTTGAATTGAAAA
Organism: Eupelops occultus; assembly: GCA_034695605.1. NCBI lineage: Eukaryota > Metazoa > Arthropoda > Arachnida > Sarcoptiformes > Phenopelopidae > Eupelops > Eupelops occultus. Next base: position 15,028 of record JAQFZI010000119.1, on the reverse strand, counting down.
TTTGCTTAATAACTTAGCTTGATAACTTAAATCAATAAGTTTAATGTGAAAATTTGCCGATGATTTCTATTTGGCAAGATTAATTTCACTTATCTCTAGTGTTCAATACTTTTTTATCGTTTTTATACTGAAATACAAACAAATCTCATTAATGTTCGCTATTTTTAATTCAATGTTAGTATAATAACAGACCATATCTTGGATTCCAATACTTTTATTTTGATAAATAGGTTTGATATCCATTTTATTTATGTTTTTAATTCGTTTCACTGAAAATGTGTTGATTTTGCATAACATTAAGTGTCATTCATTTTCTTTTTCAAATTTAAAATTAGACTGAATTGCAATGGATTTTCAATTTGTTTATGTATTTATGAAATGCATTTTTCAAATTTGCATTTAATAATGAAATCAGTTCTTTAAAAACTAAATATTTTGCATAACTTTCTGCAAATATGAGACTTGATTTCTATTGGACCCAATCGAAGGTCAATAACTCAATATTGGCTCAACTTTTGGAAAACTTCTTATTTTTGTCATATGTTTTGAAGAAAAGCTCAGAATATTAGGTTTTGCAACCCTTTCAAAGAATAGTGAATTCTTTTGCATAATTTGCATAAAAAATGCAAATATGTATAAGTTTAGAAATGTGTCCCAAACTAGGCTTCCATTAACTCTTCCAAGATTCTCATCTGCACTGACGATGAGTTCAATTGAAATATTGTTTATACTTTTTGTTCATTTATTTAATTGTTTAATCAAATATTTGAATATAATGAACAATATTTGGATTATGGTAAACCCATAATCTTGGAGAATATGTTATGATATCATAATTTTTAGGCATTTTTAAAAAAGAAATTTGGATTTAAGCAAATAGTCTCCAAAAATAAGTTAATTTGGAGTTCTCTAGAAAAGGTGCAGGTAAATGGAGTTCAATTCTGGTACTTAAGGTTCTCTTCTTTAATATCAGCTTTGGTTCAATACATTTGGAATAAATATTGAATTAATTGTGGAGTTGTTTGAAATTTGAAGTAATTTTCCGTTGAATTCCGCAAAAATTTCTTTAAACAAAATAAATAAACAATTGGCTCCACAAGACTTTCACTCAAATCAATGCCTTTTCTATATATAAATGGCTTTCCTTAAAAAAAATGAAAAATAAAGCAAAAAACCCTTAAATCTGATTAATCATATCATTTGATTTTTTAATCAGAGTCTGAGAAATTGTTTGGCACTCCTATAAAATGATTCATTTAGTAAGAACTGCCCCTTAATTCTGGGCTCAACTTTGCAAAACAGTTACTAAATATCGAAGAAAACCTAATTTTGAACTTATTTTCAATTTTAAGTTTTCACTGAATCAGTGAAATTCAATATCAGTTTTAAGCAAATAATTTTGGATTAAATGTTTTCAATTGATATGAATGACGTGATTAAGACACTGAACAACTCAAACAATGGTTATATCCGAAAAGATCACTATATCAGGTAAAACTACCGATTATTTCATATCTTTTTTTAATCTTTAGCTCTTCTTAAGAGTCGATTAAAGTCCTAATCAATAGCTTTTGTAATAATTATGGATTGAATAAGTATTTTAGATTATGTTAAACGTAAGACATTTTATCTATTTTTCAATCTCTTTAAGTATGTCTTTTGAATACTTAAATATTTTTCCATAGATATGAAAATTTTGGAAATTTAGTGAAATATTTAATTTAATTTTTAATAGATAACAATTTAAATGAAATATTTGTTATCAATTGTAATGAAGAGTGTTTTACAAACAAAATGTTTGCCTATATTTCTGTATTTAGTCAGTAAGAGCTCTAATGAGATGATAGTCTATTATCGGCAACAAATAAAAATCTAATCGCTATTCGACTGTTCCCTGAAATCACTTGTATCTGAAATCAATGGTAATATTAAAGTCATATTAATGTCTCATTTAATACGTCAATCAGTTTTGTGATAACTTCGACGACAATAGCAATTGAAAAGTGATTGAAAAACAGTATTAATTGGCTATAAGTTATACTATAACTATATATATATATAACTGTATATAACTGTATAAATGTTTCATTTATTTGTCTCAAAGAGACTGAGAGTACAAGTCGTGAGCTATATCTAAGAAGAGCTCTGATTTATGTAATAGTTGAAACATGTCTTCTAATATGTCTGACAGAAATGGTGGTCAAAGCATATCATATCCAACTCTTGGATCCAACACAAGTGCAGATACGATGACAAGCATTGAGAGAAATCAAAACCAACCGATTTCTGCACTTCCCGTCAGTGAAGTTCACGAATTAATGGTTAAGCAATCGGCAATGAAAGACATGTCCTATGCGCCGGTGCATAACCACAGTTATCACAACGATGAGAGAACTCCACTGATAAATGGCAATTGTTGTTCATCCAATCGACACTTGCCTTCCTATAACACTCAGTAAGACTCACTTTGTTTGTCTAAACTTTGAAACTTCTTAAATAATCTATCAAATCCTCAGAACCAGTAATAAATCTGATTCTATTAAATCGGAATCAATTAACGAAATGGAAGTCCAAGAAAACGCTAAACCAAACTCTAAGCTCAAGTTCGTCAAAACTTTTCTACTTTCATCTTTAATTATCTATACCTTGGTAAGTGTTTTTACATTAACACTTTTATTGAATATAACTCTTTTATCTATTATTTCTCAAAAATATTTTCAAATAATTAGATTAAAACAATTTTTAATCGTTTATAAAAATATTTTTATAACTTTTACACACTTTTTATCGATATATCAAAAGAATTTTTGAGCCAAAATTCAGTGGTTCTTATCGTGTCTTATAATAAGATGATATTTAACTTACATTTCATACATTTGTCAAAAGCTTTTTATTCAAAAGATTAATCAATTAATTGCTCAATAGTTTTGATATTTATTTTTTTAAATCTAAATTTCTTGAAAGGGTTTAAATTGAATTCAATTGAAAATCTTTGTCTTTTATTGTCAATAATAAACAAATTAATAATTGTATTAAAAGTTGAGTGAAAATAAATTCTTTGATTATTAATCTCTCCAATAATTGTTTCCAAGCCTTAAAATTACTTGATCATTTTTCACTTATATTCATTCTAAATTTAGTACAATATATAATTCTAATTAATAGCTAAGTGTTTACAATTTTAATAATAATAACAATGTGACTCAATAGGGTATATTATTTATCAAAAATATAAGTACACATCTGACCATTGATTGTTGCCAAGATGTCTAAATTTTTAACTATTGTTTATTGAATTGAATGACGTTTAAGTGATTTGACGCAAATTGAGAAAAATATTTCCATTTTTTTCAATATTATTGATATCAATATTAGTTGAAAACATTTTAAAAATATTTGTTTCCATTATTAATATTTCCCAACAATTCTGAAATGAATTCAAATGAAATTTTTTTCAAATCTTGAGCTATCTATTGATCTATCAATTTATCAATTTTTGTAGTTTAGTGAAGTTATTTTCAGTGAATAAAAGACTAAGAACAGTTTTTATTATAGATATAAACTATTAAATACATAAAAAATACCAAAAATTCTAGAGAGTTTGGCATTATGTCTAAGGGTAGATGAGATAACTAAGTATTTGAGCTTGGCTATCACTTTGAGAAGTTTTATTAATTGAGTTTAATTTTTGAATTAATATTTGTTATTGAAGTATCGCAATGTTTATAACCCTCTCTATATGATGGGTCATCTCTTTTAATATAATCGATAATTATTTTAATGAAATGTCTTTTATATAACAGATAATTAAATTTTCTAATATTTATCCAAATATTAGTTAAATTAATTAAAACCTTATTTATTGTCATAATTATTAGAAAATAAAATGATTTATTAATAAAAGTAACTCTTAATGGAAGATAAGGTTAAGTCAAGGATTAATTTGTGTCCTTATATTAAATACTTATTATTAATGCTTATAAATAATTATTTAATTGATTTTAATTCACAGATAAGTTTTATATTTATCAAAGAAAGACATGAGACCTGGAACAATATTGCTGTCCAACGGAATAATCCGGTTTATCTCGATTTATCTGAGACCCTGGACCTGATGTTCCCGGTCTGGAAATTAAAGGCGCGCTCATCGTTTGTATCCAACGAATATGCAAATCTGACTGACTACCAGGTTAAGTTCAGTATCATCCGAACCACAAACGATAATCAGAGATCATTAATGAAAGGACCCTGGATCGCTCCAATTGCACCAAACAATTTGGCCCTTCAAGTGGGAGATCATGAGGTGGAACATCAATTCCATATTGCTAAAGAAGATCATTATGACGATGACGACCACTACCAGCTCCGCATTGAAACAAATTTAGAGGAATCTATTGGCATATCTCTTAACATTTCGGGATTCTCCGAGTTATCTCTGGACGGAATTTTGTTGGCGTCGGCGGTCCTTATCTTTCTCTATGTTTTGATAATATTTGAAGTCGTGAACAGAACTCTGGCGGCTATGATTGGAGCTACCGCTGCCATCACTTGCTTGACACTTATCAGAGATGTAATCTATTTATTGATACCATTCATTGAAAACTAATCTAATTTTAATTTTATTTAAAGCGTCCGTCTCTGGAAAAAGTTGTTTCCTGGCTCGATGTCGAGACCTTATGTCTTCTGTTCGGAATGATGGTTCTGGTGGCCATCCTCTGTGAGACCGGGTTTTTCGATTATATTTCTGTTTTGGTGAGATATCAAAAATTTTCAGTACTTGAAAAAAGTTATCAAAATTAATACTATTCAGAGATAACACAATTATTATCAGAATTTAATAAAAGTTAAAAAAGAGTAGTTTGCGAACAGACTTTTCTCTTAATTGTTCACATATTTATCAGATAGTATTAAAATCACTTAAGTTTATTAGCTATTATTCTCAGACCAATCTTTGGGATTATATCTATAGTTCCTTTCGATAACAAATGAGACATCATTTGATCAAAGCTTTGGAAATACTTTGATATCAAAAAAAAAATTTGGAAATTATTTAGAGATTAAAGTTGACAAATAATAGCTAGGGCAAAAAGATTATATTGAATTTATTTCCAACATTTCCAGTAGTTTTAATCATGGTTCTTTGTCTCAATGATAGTCTCAATAGAATGTTATAGAGAGATTCTAGCCAAATTAAATCTCTAATATTGACAAATATCTTGAGTGAAATGCTTTTCTATAAACAGGAAGAACTTATTGGTAGGCACTCATCTCTTTTCAGGTTTACTCGATTCTAATCTTTTCTTATTTAAATATTTGTATGAAATGTGTGCGTCATTTGTGATAAAAAGCTATTTTTTGGCTAAATTGCTATAATTAATGCCATATTTTTTAGGCTTTCCGTTTGGCGAAAGGACAGTTATGGCCTCTTTTGTTCACATTATGTGCGTTCACAGGCGTATTGTCAGCATTTTTGGACAATGTCACTACAATATTGTTGATGACCCCGGTTACAATCAGACTGTGCGAGATCAAAAATATGGACCCAAAACATGTATTGATAGCATTAGTAATATTCTCGAATATTGGAGGTGCAGCCACTCCAGTAGGCGATCCTCCCAATGTTATTATCATTTCGAGCACAAAAATACAACAACAGGTATTTTGAAGTTTAATATCAAATACTTATATAAAATATAATTTTATCTCAAAGTTATCGTCGATTCCATAAATTAATAGATTTATTGTCGCATCTCTTCTGTGAAATTTGATTATATCTGACAATTGTGAGATATTTTTGGAAATAATCAAAAGTTTGTTTGCCTTCAAAGAAGGTCTTAGTTTTATAACACAAATAATAGAAAAAAAATGATTATTTTGTCGCCAATAATATTGTAAAAGAAGTTTCTGTCAAAGATTTACAATATTTGTTTACTTGAATTAAATGTTTGACACACCTAGTATATATATATATAGCTTATTGAGCTTGCTTGTTTACTAATTCTCAAGTTTTACATCAATAAGTTTTTTGTTTATTGAATATTATTTAATAATGAACTTTAAAAACATTAATACTGATAAGGAAGAGGGTGACAGAGTATCACTATTGAAACTTGATTCAAATTTCATAAACACCCATTAGTTTGGAAACCTGGTCATTCAAATTTGAGAGAGATAACAATAATTAGTTAAATCTGGTTTTTTGTGTTGAAATTTGTGCGAAGCCTTCAAAATATTGAAAATGTTATCAAAATGTGTTTCCAGTCATTTGAAAACTTATTTCAAACGATAAGCGGATCACGTCTTCACAAAAAAAATATTTTCTTACAAATAGATGATAGCGTTTATCAATTTACTGATTATTTATTGAAATCAATAAATTAATAAATTATATAAAGTTATTAGTTTTCAATTCTTAAGCTTAAATATTAACTAGCAAATTAGAAATCTAGATTTGGTTCTCACAAAATAGTAAATCATATAAATTATCGAATCTACAGATATTTAATCAAAATTCTTATCCATTAATTAATTAATTAAATGAATGAACATTTATTAATTTTAGAGGAAATAGAAATTTTGTAATAAATAGTAATTAACATAAATTGAATCATAATATGATATATTGCGTCAGTCAATAAGTCCCAGGGTCTTCATTTTCTCAAGAAGCAGATGGATTATCAGATTCTAAATGAATTTTAACATTCAATATGTCTTCGGTGCAAAAGACTACTTTTCAACTATTTCTCATACCTTAAAAAAATTTCAAAAAATAGCGTAAAGTATCCAAAAGAATAGGAAATTCTGTGTTTTTGTTCCCTAGTGTTCCTGTTAAAGAACTGAAAGCTTATATAATATTTTCTGTACTAATGGGGAGAGGGAGGAGAGAGGGAGGAGAGAGAGAGAGAGAGAGAGAGAGAGAGAGAGAGAGAGAGAGAGAGATGTCATCAGTTTTTTATGATTAACTAATCTTAGAATAAATACTAAAAAAATAAATATCAAAACTTAAATATTTTTTGCTCTGTTCCTAACCGTGAAGGGCATTGACTTCGGGCGCTTCACTTATCATATGATCCCCGGGATCTTCCTTTGCTTTATAGCATCGATGGCTATGATTCGACTCTTATATCGAGATCTTTCAGACTTAGAATTTCAAGAACCACCAGAACTGGTCGGTGAGTATCACTTCATTATTTGCTTCAATGCATTAAAACAATACAAAAGACAACACAAAAGTTTTAGAATAAGTAGATGAGCTAGATCACACAAGATAAAAAGATTTGAGATTTAATTATATTAAAAACTTGCATGTTTGTAAGCGCAGGTAAAAAGCGATTAATGGAATATCTGAAATGTGAGATCGAAAACTTAGAGAGCATTGAATTTGAGCAAAGAAGGGAGGAAAGAGTCTTCCCCTCTTCAGACATCGAAGCTCAGCGACTGAACCACGACTCGAACCCATTGCATGACCTCGACTCAGATAATACTTGCTTCCAATCATCTAATGGTAATTCATAGCCATTATAATGATTTACCATTGATTTACTAACCCTTAACTAATACTAATTGTATGATTCCGTCTGAAACTGCAATACATTTCCTCCTTTCTTCTCATTAACAAACATTTATTAATTATTAAAAATTATCGATAAAATGCTTACATTTAATTCATTTTTAAAGTGATTGAAACCAAAAATTTAAAAATTATATTATTTTTAAAACTGTTGATTAAAAATTGACAATTTTAGAAAAAACACAACTTGTGTTCGACCACTAACTGTGGTATCATTAGAATTGTTGTCAAATTATCAGAAACATAGGATTTGGCAAAGATTGTTAAGTCTCCCCAGCATTAAGTCTTCTTCTGGTGGCTTATAGTCCACAAAGAGTAGTGAAAGCGGAGGACTGATTACAGCAATAATTTTTTAGACTTGAATTTTGAATTTGTTTACAACAAAATACCAGTTATTAAGTTTTCATAGAATTAATTTAAGAACACAACTACCAAAATCTTAGTTATATTAATTATTCAATATTTTTATCGATAATGAATTTTATTTGGTTTTTATTGTTGTATATAATATAACAATGAATTCAATTATCTTCTATTCAATCACTTTTTTAATATATTAAAGAATTGTTTCTTTTCTGCTCTAAATTTAATTTGAATTTTCTCTTCAATTGATTTAATTTAAATTTGAACTTAGAATTAAAGCGAGAACTCGATGTCTGGAAGAAAGCCTGTAATTCAATATCTGGTTATTCGAGAGATGAGAACTCAGTTCGAGGTGTTCTCAAAAGAAAGGTTATGGCATTGGAAAACCTTCTGCATAAACATTTATATGACGAGAAACCCTGTCCTAACGATTATTTGGCGACTCTCGAAGAACTTCAAAACAAAGTTTGTGATAATTATTTATATATTTATAATATCTGACGATTTTAATCAAAATAATTATATTTTAGTATAAGATTCGAAATAAGCCGCTGTTATTCAAGTCTGCGGTTGTCATGACTTTAGTCATAAGTCTATTCTTTATGCAAAGTATTCCAAACCTGGATCTAAGTCTTGGATGGATCGCCATATTAGGAGCAATACTTCTTTTGATTTTAGCTGATTTGGAAGAATTAGAAAGTGTTATATCCCGAGTCGAGTGGTCGACACTTATATTCTTTGCGGCTTTATTTGTTGTAATGGAAGCGTTAGCAGAACTAAAGTTCTTGTGGTGGATCGGAAGACTCACTCAGGATTTGATTAATTCTGTTCACGAAGACAATCGTCTAATTGTTGCCATTTTAGTATTTCTTTGGGTCTCGGCTTTGGCTTCGAGTTTCATAGACAACATTCCTTTCACTACAGTAATGGTTAAAATAATTGAAGATTTAGCCGACAACAATGAATTCAATGTTCCCTTGACTCCACTCATATATGCCCTCGCATTTGGCGCCTGTTTAGGAGGTTTGCGTCAAATTATTATTTGAAATTATTTGAAATATTTGACACATTTTGCTCTAAATCAGGAAATGGTACATTGATAGGAGCTTCTGCAAATGTGGTCTGTGCGGGAGTGGCTGAACAGCATGGCTATAGATTCACTTTTATGGACTTTTTCAAGTGAGACAATCCACTCATTTATGTCATTAAAATAGAAAACTAGTGTCGACTAAAAGCCATTTCATTGAATTTAATTGTTAACAGACTAAAGGGAACGACACATTCAGTCCTAACTAATGTGTTTTTTTTACTAAAAGTTGTAAATCTTTTGCCTTCGGTTTTGCAAAATTGAATGAATGCTAAAAAATTAGTTTTTAATATAAATTGATATAAATTTTTTTGTTTCAGAATTGGATTTCCAATAATGTTGTTGACCACAAGTATTGCCACCGTTTACTTAATCGTATGTCATGTGGTCCTCGACTGGAACTTTTAGAATTACTTTTTCATAATTTCAAAAATTTTATAATTTTTTTTAATAATTCGTCAAATTATGTATCAATTATTTAAATATATATATATTTTAGTTCATATTTATAAATATCTCATTTGAAATATTAACGAATTCATAAAAAATCGAATTTTAATATATATTTTAGATATTTATTTCACATTTTACACAATCGGCTAAAAAGTTTTAAAAGTATAAAATAATTAAATAAATAAAGTGTAGAAATATCGCCAACTTTTATCTCAAATCTCTTATTTTTTTGGATTAAATTATTTTTGAAATAATAACATAAGAAATGAAAGAATTTTTCAAATATTTTGACTAAATTTCATACAAAAGATATCTCTGAATGAGTGCCGGAATCGGCAACAAATTGATTCTTTCGATCACATTCTGTCCAATGTCTCCGAGTATATGTCTGACTGCTATTCGAATCAAATGTTTAAGTGGACGGGGATTCATTGCTGACCTCAGTATTACTTCTCTTTGAGCATTGGACAAAAGGGAACACCTTTTGATACTCGCAATACTGAAAGCTTCTGCGGTGTCCAACACCAGATTCAGGACATCAGTGCTGACACTCAAATGAAGCCTAGAATATAAACCCATTTATAGCCTATAATATTATTGTAAAAGCAATTTCTGAAAAGTGTGATACCTGTGCATAACTTTTAAGATTCCGATGGGGTTTGCGATTTGGGCCTAAATTTATATAAAATATATTATTGAAGTCTATGGTCTCAAAGACTTACTTTGATGATAATTCGAGCGCCATATTTGAGTAAAAGTCGAATGATTTCACAGTTCGGTGCTTCAGATGAATTGAAATACTCTCCCATAGGAGGCTTCAATAGGGGACCCCTTTCGTCGACAGTTATGGCATTGGGGTCAGCGTCAGCATCTAAAAGAATTTGAACTATCTCCATCTTATTCTCAACCTAAACAATAATACAATAATTATCTAAATTTTAATTCTGAGAATTTCATGAATATTATGGAGAATTACTTTTTCTGAGAGCGCGATGTGAAGTGGAAGACCTATTATAGGCGACCCAACGTTCACCTGAATGGCAAAAATGATAAAATTATGAGTTATTATTAGATATGAGATCAGGAAAAGATAGTGTACTGACGTCTGCGCCCGAATAGATCAGAAGTTGAACCATTTCGACATTTCCTCTCAATATTGCGAAGTCGAGTGGAGTAGGCTTTTGGAAGTCAGACGGAAACCTGACATTTGCGCTGTGATGTAAAAGAAGGCGCACAATATCTATATTACCACTTAATACGGCGTAATGAAGAACAGTTCGGTGGTCATGGCGCTCTACACATTTATTACAATCATTAGTCAAATATTTTTTAAAATAAATTAATCAATAATTTGTTTGGTCTTAAAACTTAACCCAAACTAATTTCAAACTATAAATTGATCTCAACTTCAAAGTAACGTTAATTCGAAGGATTTTAAGAGAGACTAAACATAACCCAAACATAACTCAAGTTATCCCAAAATTTTATTTACTTTAAGTTTAAAAATAGAGGAAAACTTTTTTTTAGTAAAGATTTAAAATATATTTTCTTGGATTGAGTCATAAGGTTTATGCAATTTATGTGATACCTGAGGTCATAGCGTTTGGATCAGCGCCGTAATGGAGTAATATCTTAGCGGCCGCATAGCCCTGAGGATGTCTACACGCTTTCATTAGTGGAGTCAAACCTGATCTGTCTCTAGCGTCAGGACAGGCGCCATATTTCAGAAGCATTTCCATAAATGTGATGTTTAGTGGAGAAATCAAATTGATTTCCGAACCCAAGAAATAGCGGGCGTTTGGGTCGGCCCCATTCTTTAACAAGATCTCAGCGCACTCTTTGTGACCATTTTTAATGGCTAATCTCAACGGCTCGTCAGCCAATGTAGCTCTTGGAGGATTGCCTAATGCCTGTGCCAACAGAATATTGTTAGATCTTATTGTCATAACAAATATAATCATTAATTTATAGATAGATTCTGACTCAGAATAAGTCACAACTTATTTCAATATAAATCAAAACAAACCGATGATCCCCCCAACTATTGTCGAAATGCCCGCTATTTTGACATTTCTTAATTCAAAGCCAAGACATAAAACATATGTGGATTAAATTAGTTATAAACAAGGTTTGGCTCAAATTCAATGGACACTACATTTACACCTTGATCATTTAGACCAGTAATTAGAAATATCATTGTTAATAAAAAATATTAAATTTTCCCATTTTCGCAAAATTTTGAAAATCCGGGGGGTGGATGGGTTGGTAGGGTGTAACGAACGAGATCATATACTGCATTCCTTTCAGTAAATGTAGTGAAAAACAATTAATGGTAAGTTCTAACAATAAGTTCTACCATTAATTCTAATGTTTATCATATTTTTAAATTTGAAAAATGTTTATCAAAATTATTTCAAACTTTTCTTCAAATGTTAAAAAACATAATTTTATAAATTATTTAGTGATTCAAAGATTAATCATTTGGTTTGTAAACCATTTTTAAAACTTAAATAAATAATTATCTGAAAGAATGATTAAAATATAAAACTAATGAACGTTAAATAAACTAAATGTTATTAAGTAAGTTGACATTTAAATTGACCTTATCGTCGGGCTGTAGTTCTGTAAACTTGACTCTGGCACTATGATCCAGCAACATTTGCATCAAATCTGTATAACCCCGTTCAGCACATAAATGTCTTCGAAAGATAGTATCGATAAATAAAAATTGTTTAAAATTTGTTTAAAGAAAAAATGATTGAATTGCTTACAGCGCAGTATATCCCACTTCATCCATAGCATCGACATCACTACCCCTAACAAGAAGAAGGTTAACGGCCTCAGTGTACTTCTGATAAGTGGCGTAATGCAAAGGTCTGAGCCCTAAATATGACCATAGGTTTGCTATAGAAATGAGTTGACCAAATGGTTGTAAATACCTTGAGTGACGGGCTCATTGACTTTTGCACCGCAGGCCAACAGTATGCGGATGTCATCGAGTGGAGCGCATCGGATGATAGAGTCGGCTAACTCTCTTTGAAGAGTTTGCAGACACGGCAATGAAGGCATAATCACAGACTGGATTCAATTTATTCCTCAATCTCTTTGTTTGTTGTAATTGTTTTAAACAAATCTATTCAAATGATTGAATCAATTTATAAATTCTTTGTGACTCAAAAATCATCTGATTTTGTGTGTATTTTTCCGATGGCAACAAAGTTTTGTTTTTCAAAGGATTATAACTGTTTTAAAGAGAAAATTCATTTTCAAGAACACTATCTCTTCATTGAGTGAATCATTTAAAGAACGTATGACTTTCTGAGAGATCAGTGTTTTGGTGGCAAAACGCCAATCAATTATATAACACAATATACAGACTATTCTATCCCTAACTCTTCTATTTATAGTCCAACAGAAAACAGATTGCACTGACTTTTGCATCATTTCGTATCCAATATAACACTCAGAAGACATTGATTTGTTTTGTTTTTGTCTCAGACTTTTGTATATTCGCAGTAAATTAGTCGACGTTAAGAGACATTCAATTCAAAGATCAATGAATCCCTTATTCTATATAATTATTTTTCAATCGATTTAATAATTAATTAAACTTTCGATTTGACTGACTGTCACTCAAACATTTTCGATGAAAATTTTCCAAAAATATTATTAATTTGTTTATAAATAAAGGAAATTAGAAGTGTCTTACCTTTATATAAAAGTTGAGCCCGAATTCAATGGCAATCAACTGTAAGAACAGAATTGAAAACTAAATGAATGATAAGAATTATAAAACATATTCAGTCGTCAAAAGCAAAGTTAGTTCTGTTAATGGTTTTGTCGAGTTCTCAGTTGGTTATCACAAAAGACTTTTATAAGACTCTGATCTCTCTGTTCTTATATTCAAGGATGTGATGCCATAAATGCGATTCTAAAGCACATGACATGACTTCGAAGCACAACCATCGCTAAGAATTTATTTATGCTTTAACTATAGTGGCATTGGTTGCCATCAACGGCGGCGCCACTCAATCGAAACTCCTTTCATAGATTCCAAAATTTTAATAATATTTTATATAATTATTGTTATAATTTATAAACAAAATAAAAGATAACCTTGATTAAATGAAGAAAGTCATTTTCAGAACTAATTTAGATATTCGACAAAATTTATTCAATAAATGAGTTATTCTATTAAGCAATAAAAATAAACGATTTTTAGAATGTGTTTTCGGCAAAATGATGGCTCACCATTTTCTGGTGGTTTCAAATGTAGAGGAATATTCTTCGGGTTGAGAGTGCGCCTCTTAATTATCATGTGTATGGGCTCATGCCTTCAAAACGTGTCAATGGCTCACATAATTAAAGTTATTAAACTAACATTTCTTCGAAAGTTAGTTCGAAAGTCAAATGATTTTTCTGATAAAATTTTATAAACTCCTGAAATGTAAGTTTCACTCAAAAGTTTTTCTCAGATTAGATCAAATCCAAAACCAAAATTAAATACTTTATTCTTAATTCTTAAAACTTAATTCTTGAAGATGAAAGAGACAATTTAAAAAGCATCTAGACGAATTTTAAAAGTTGGATAAACTTTTCAAAGAATTTTGGTGTAAAATATGAGTTTTTTCATTAGTTAATTAATAAATGAATATATAGTTTAATAAAGTTTTTATGTGAATAACAAATCTTTCAAAATGCCATTTAGTAAATCATTTGACTGAATATATTGTTATAACTTATAAATATTTTTGTTAAGCATTTAATTTGTTTGTCTTTTTTCCGAATTTCCATTCAATCCAATCATAATTTGAGGGAAGTTCTGAAAAATGTCAACATTTATGTGATTTATGTGAAACTCGGAATAAACTGAATGACATTCAAAAATAAAGTTTGTTTGAGTCATACGTTTTCTCCGATTTTGTCACAAGTTTAAGTCATTGAGTGCTGAACCCCCAGCACTCGGAAGCCTTCCTTCACATTAATTAAACTTAAACAAACAGGTTAGTTGAACAAGGATATTATTATACCAGCGTGAAATTTCTATGGCTTAAGCCAACTAGAATCAGTTTAATATTGCATTGATCATTTTAAGACGAGGAATTCAAACCAAACTTATTCAGTTCTTTTAATTTAAGTGATTCCAAAATAAAGGTTATATCTAAAAGACAAGAACTAATTTTGTTGAAATAAAACATCGAATTGAAAATTAATTTTCTCTTCTTCTCAAAAACATCTTTAGACAAAAGTTGATTAAACTTTAAAGATATGATTCGAGTGAATACTTAAACTTTCGAAACAAAGAAATCTAAACAAATTCGTTGTCAAAGAGTTAATGAAAATAATTAGAATAAAAAACAAAATTAAAACGAATTGCAATTAAGCAAAGATATAGCGATATATTATTTTCTGATATATTATATCTTAAGGTCAACAAACTTTCAAAGAATTCCATCTCTGGTCATATGATCTTCTTATTTGAGAAAGAAAGAAAGAGAAAGAGAAAGAAAGAAAGAAAGAAAGAAAGAAAGAGAGAGAGAGAGAGAGAAAGAGAG
>JAQFZI010000118.1:0-24196 GCA_034695605.1 Eupelops occultus | reverse complement strand
AGAGAGAGAGAGAGAGAGAGAGAGAGAGAGAGAGTTGCCATTCCTTCTTACTATTGCTAGAATCACTTGTTCTTGAATTTTTTTTATTTAGAACCAAGATTATTAATTTTTTATGCAATTCAGATTTATCTGAATTGTTTGTAAAACCAGCTTGGTAATTGCAAAATGTAAACAAATATCACATTTTAACTATTCATTAATCCATTAGCAGATCGTAAAACTGATTTTTGCAATAATACAATAAAGAATAAATAAATTTAAATATTTCAATGAATATTAATTTGAACTTATCTAAATTGTTCATGTTAGTCCCAAAAAATCATTCGCTTCTATTGTTATTAAATTACAATTAACTTTACTTTTGTTAGTAAACTCATCAAAAAAGAAAAGTCAGGAATTTTGATAAAAGCATCTAAGAAGATTGTGCACTTTTTCTTAAAGTAGTCAATCTTGGTAAAATTTGTAAGTTAACATAAGTAATATTTTTGTTCGCGTATTTAGATTGATAGGGTTAAAGCAACAATTCATATAAACTATGAACTAATGGCTTAATAGAAATAATTAAAATTATTTGAAATGAACCAAATTGTCTGAATTGAGTGTTAATACGATTATTAATTAAATTAAATGCGATTTTCAAAAATCTTGATATAATAGGGAAAGGTCTTAAATATTTCAATCATGAGTTTGGGTAAAGTACTGATCACTTGATGTTCGTCACCATCTCATCGATGCTTTTCAATCGAAAGGGCGTTTCCGAAAATAGACAGACATTTCCAGTGGAGAGCAACCACTTTAGAGCAAACCTCACGCTAAGTACAGAGTCGAGTGCTCTTTGTTTTAGAGCTTATATAGATTTTCCCAAAAGAAAACAATTCGAGTACGATATCGAATCGACAAAAGAGTACATTTAAAGGGAGAGGGAGAGAGAGAGAGAGAGAGAGAGAGAGAGAGAGAATGTCCCTGTTCTATTATTTCCATAATTCTTTTGGAAACTAAAGAGAGAATTGAGTTTTTAAAAAAATGGTTTTAATTCCAAATTATATGAAGTATTCTAAACATTTCGATATCTGGGTTGCCTATGAATGAGTGATAATAAGGTATATTTGAGTGCGATATTAGCACTGAATTATTTTTTTTTTGCCGGAATTGAAAAACAATTTATTAGTTAAGTGTGAGAGGAATGGATATGAATTACAAGGAGTTTGTAATTTGGCTTAAATCACGATATATTCAGTCAATCGAATGGAAGTCTATTAAAGTTATGAAAGTTTATGATATCTCTGATGGCTTCTTGTGATGGCTTCGCTCCGAATGATTGCTTTACTTGAAGTCTGGGCCAATATGTGGATCAATTTTAATGCGATAGACATGTATTGGTATTGTATTTGGATGATCGAAATTGGCTGTGCTATGCGGTAGGTCTAAGAGGCGTTCACCTCCTCGGTGCAAATTTTCTATTATATTATAAGTACGCGAAAAGTTTAGTTAAAACAACAGCAGAGCTCTTGTTTGGGCGTTTGTTTGATCTCTGGCAGCAGTTAAGATGCCATAAGATGCCAGAGTTGTTCACAATTTCAATGATCCCTATATTACACAACCCTATAAGAAGTCTTTCATCATCCGAAAGCATCAGTATTGGTACAGGTCCTTAGTTGTGATCCCGAAACCCTCTTTATATAAATAATAAAAGGCTCACACCTTATATACGTTTTTAGTGCAAACACAGCAGGCGTTTAGTAATAGTTAGTAAAGTTAGTAGACTTTAGTAAAGTTGCCGTTTTTTAGCGGCAAAACCATAAAGAAAGCCATAGAAGAGGAATGGGATAACGAAATATTGACAATTGTCTCATATATTATACAAATAAGAACTCAGAGCCAAAAATAAAACAAATTAAAATTGAATTTTAGGATAGACCAGAGAGTGGTGAACAGTGCAAAGGCCTCATAAGACTATTGCACTTTTGGTCACACTTTGACTATTGGCTGCCTCTTGCTAAATCTAATATAAATTGTCTTATTTAATGGGTTTGACTGTAAGATTACAGGTTCTTAGGACTTGGAGTGATTCTGTGATTGCATTACATAAGTGTGAATACCTTAACCGATGTAAACAACAAATAGCCGTCAATTTCGCTGCCATTCATTCATTTACTCTAAACATTAATTTATGTATTATTTATGTATTATTAACTCATTTGTTAAATGCTTTGTCGTATAATTTAGGATTATTTTGTAAAAATAGATTTGTTTGAAACAAATTTAGACATATTTAACAAATTATTTTTGAAAATGTTTTGACAAATGAGACGCTTCATAGATCGCCACACTTTCGGCCAAAGAATAAAAAATTTAATTAAAGAAAATTTTGTGATATTATTATTTAAGTAAAAGTAGTATCTAATGAATAAATGAGAATAAATGTGAATCACGCAAACAAATTATCAAAAATAATTCAATACCGACTCAACTAACGGTTAAGTGCGGAAACGGCGACCAATGCGTGACACGAGGCCGACCACAATGTCGTCGAAGCAACTCTTATTAATTGCTATTCATTCAAATGTTTCCTTCAGTCGAAGATTCAATGAATAAATAAGTGAATAGTTTTACTCAAAAAGAATGAAGAGAGAAGACAATTGAGAGCCGACTAATTATTAAATATCAGAGCCTATAAGGGTCTGTGTAGGCCTTTGTAGGCCTGAGTAAGTCTTTGCAAAGTTAAGTAGGTCTAGGTTAATAGAAAAACTATTCAGATTGAATCAGTTTAAGAAAATTCTTCTTATTATTGTTGTTGTAATGATTTTAGTTTTTGAATAAAACGTTAAATTTATTTAATCTTATCATTCGATTGGATCGGTATAAGAGGTATAAGCCCTGCAAATGTCAGTCCAATAACTAATACCGAAGACATAAATGAAATACCAGTCGAAAGGGAATCTCTTTTCACTGGGGATAACGTTTTATGTCTTACATGTAAACGATGTTCACATAATGGCATTCATTGGAGAGATGACAACCTGTATGTGCAGTGGAAGCACAGGTGAATTCATTTTGCATGATTTCATGCCAAGCAAACCGTTGGGTTCGTATTTTCCTCCTCTCTCGTAGTCTTCTATGATTACGAGAAATCCCTCCTCCGAGTAGTGCATATAAGCATCTCTCATAGACTCTCATACTCTCCCCCGCGACTCTAAACTGCCTTTTCTGACCTCGATCTTCATATGAAGCACCGAATCATGCGGCCCATCCACAAACGGCGCTCATTTCTTACCGGTCTTCTCGTGTGCGCTAAACATTGAAAAACTGTTGATTTTGTGGTCGAGAAAAAAGAGAAAAGAGATCTACTTTTCGATAGTTTTTGTGGAACACAACAGAACAGGGATGCGCTCAGCCCTCGCTTTTAACTCTTATCAAGTGTTTTGTGTTCTCTCCAGCATTGAGTGAGTTCTGAAAAATGATATCATTTTGATTTTGAGTGCAGTTTTGAAAATATTATTAATTAATAAATATTTTTATAATCAAATGATTGAATTTTCAATTAATTACTTTTAGTGTTTTGTTTTTTTGATTGACTGCAAATGAAAATCTGCTAATTATTACTGCAGTCACTCTTAACTGATAGAAGAGTTGCTGAGAGTTAGCAAGCAAAAAAAGTGATATTAATTTCAAACTTTTATGGGAGAAAAGAGACTCTCATTGCTTAATAAGTGTTAAACCCTTGATTTGTGCCGTCATTAGAGTCAATATCAGTTGCATTTGTGGTTTGGGCCGTGAGATAGTGTTAAGTCACTCAATCGGTTACTACTATTGTCTTTGACTCCGAGCTGAAGGTAAGTCTAATTTTGAATAACTGTAAATAACTCTCTTGTAATCAAATATTCAAATCTATTGAAACAATTTGAAAGAGTCTTTATTTTTGTGTTTTTTACCTGCGATACAATCTAACAGTTGGTTCGATTCAATACAGAATTCTGTTGAAAAATTTAACGCATCGATGAATTCTTTGCTAATAGGAATGCCATCTTTCCGGCATCCGATCCTTTTTTAAAAAATATAGATTTTAATGAGCGTCAGCACCACTTTTGTTGAAATATCAGTGCTTCTCAATTCGTGGGAAACATTTAATTCTCAGGTACTCCTCGGGTACGCTTCATCTAACTTGACTTTTAGCCCATTAGCTGTCGAAAAACTGATCGCCAGAACAGGACAACTGATTTCCCATTTAACGATTTTGGCCGTTATATCGGAAAATCGGTTGAACCAATTCGAGTAATTATTGCTTCGGACTAACCATTAATTGTATTATTTAGTTATCATCTGCCATAACAGACAAATCAAAGTCATTCTCAATACTAAGGCTTAAATTTATAAGTTTAGGAATACAGTGTTTAGGATGTTATGGCAGATGCACCTGCCGTACAAATAATTACCATTCACACAAAAAACACAACTTGTTATTCATTATTATTATTCCGTTTTAGTTTCAATTTTTACCATCTTTTCTATAGATATGGTATTAATTGTTGTAAAACTCAATTATTTATTGTTAAGTCATTCCAACAATTTTTAAATAAAATTGAGAGTAAAGTAAAGAATGAGTCGAAAGGTATTCTCATTTATTTTCATTTTCTTCAAAAATTCCCAAAATTTTCTAATTTAAAGTTTTTTCCTAAGTTTTAAAGAGAGGTCTAAGAGAAATGCGGATACAGTAGTCATGATCTCCGAAAGTCATATTAAATTAATTTGAATTTCAATTAAATGTCTGTTAATTTAATTATAGTTTTGTTAATGTTTTCGTTGAGAACTTGTTTTTGTGAATTTCATCGGAAGACATATCGGTTTACACGAACTGATAAATCAGATGTTATTTTGTGTAATGAGTGACTCTTAACTTTTAGAATCGATTCTCTCTCTAATTGATTGACATTCAATGATAAAGTGTCTGAAAATTTTGTTCAATACATAAATAACTTGATGTTTAAGTATCGGTTGGATTCGGATTCAGATCTGGTTATCGAAAAATAAATGATTCGATTTTTAAGAGCTTTTCGTACTTTTATTTTGAGAGTAAAATATTGATTAACTGTTGAACTATGAGCCAGAAATTGACTGAAATAACAAATATTTGTTTGTTTATTGCTTTTAGTCTATATAGTTAGCAAAATATACAAATAGTTAGGGTTCAAGGCTAGCATTGGACACAGTTCTAAATATGGATCCTCTGTCCAACGTTTTGGTCATTACATACTGACCTTCACTTTAGCCACTGATTGGAAAACCTGACAAACTGGAGGACTGAACGCATTTGATGTATACTCTAAATTTGTATGTGCTAGCTCATACTAATCCTATTCAAAAACGTTTAGTTCGTGATTTCTTTGCTAAAGATTTCAAAATTGTTGCGATGAAGCGATGATTTTTTTAAACAATATTTTTCTAAGGGATAATCAAATCAGTTATTCAATGAATGCAATGAAATAATTAATTAGAAATGTTTGGCACGATTTAGTGGCTCCGACTCTACTCCCAATTCGTTTTGAAACTCTTCTCAAAGTTTTCTTTATTCAATAGATTTAATAATAAACGAAAAGTTAAGACTTCGCTGTTCTAAGTATTGGTCGGTATATCCAATATATAGCTCACATCGAGAGTCAATTCAAGTCTTAAGTCTTATTGAATTCAAGGCCAACATTTGATTCTAGTGCTACACATCCTCTCCGTTGTCGGCTATATAGACATCTAACCAATTGGATTAAATCGAAATATAATGCTTTCATACAATACAAAGACTACTTTTCAAGAATACTTGTACTGATTATTTTCAAATAAGTCCTTCCAGTGCTCTGTAAAGTCATTAGTTATAAAAAAATATGATTCACGCAAAATGTTATTGAATATTAAGTGAATGGTTGGCTAAATAGAAAACTGGATTTCATGCCTAACAAATTCATAGGAAAGAAATGGAAAAATTAAATAATTATCTTCTTTTGCTTTCAATAAATTAGTTGCCGTAAAAATGAAATAAAGTCAAGAATTTGATTTGGCTTTCACTCAGTCTTAAGGAGAGTATAAGAAGTATTTTATTGGAATAATTACATCCCAATTGTATGGCACTAATAAACGCCTATTTTATCAATCAATTCAATAAAATAAGTTTTTAGCGATTGAGCGGCACTTTTAGTCAAAACGAAAACAAAAGTAATTGTGTGCCGATTGGCTGAAGGGATGGAGGGCTAGTGGAAAGCCAGTGGAGGGCTAGAGTAGTGACAACAGTAGAATGCATTCTTATATTCTCTTCGATCGTATATAATGTAAATTCTGGTATTCGGTCTGGTTTTGCATTTAAGGGTTCTGTCAGTGCTTTCAGTGCTATGTTTGACAATAAAAGTTTGAAACGTTTTTCCGTAATGAGTCCTTGAAGATGATAGAGCTTTGGAACAGTCCTTCTCGACAGAGACAATTGCAACTCAGTACTCATTTTTATCCCGTTTTGTGAGTGCTGTCAGTCCCGCCTGTGTTACTGTTTCTCATTGTTAATTCACTTGAGATGTTTTAGCACAGAGTCCTTGTGCTGTGCGGTGTTGTAGAAATAAAAGCTGCGATCACTTGTAGAGCATTCATCAGGTGTACCGAATATCGTCACTTGATTAGGGGCGGGATCTTCTGCTTCTCCTATCATTTCATTCAGAGCCACAGGGCTTTAATTTAAGTTTCGTGTGAGAATATAGTAAACGGAAGGGCTCCCACTCATGCCAGTATATCAACGGCAGTAGTCCGACACCAGAATAGAAGTCCGATTGGAGTCTCAACTCGATCGACACTCTCATACTCTCCTACTATTAATACATGTTATGTACTATTAGTGGTATTACTTATATTTATATACAAGTCTTTCAATCATTTTAGGCCTTGGAATGAAACGTTAGTGTCTTTTAGTGACTTTGATTGCATTCATTGCTTTCCTTATAATATAATAATATAATAGATTGAATCCAACGCCAAATGAGTTTAATTTTATGTTTAAAACGAAAGAAAGAATTGAAGAAATGGTGCAATCATTTGGGAAAATATAATGGATTTAAAGCTTTAATGCTTTAGTGGTGCGAAAAATTCAATGTCTCGTCAATGATATTCAACTAATGTATTACATCAACTGCTAAGAACAGCAAAAGAAAATTTGTTGTCAAGATTTTCCTCTTTTAACAAATAGTGTCCAAAAAACGTTTCATTTCCTCTATTTTTTGTTGGGATTTATTAAACATTTATTCTTATGATATCATTGAAGCCTTGAAATCAAAAGTGAAATCAAAAGTAAATACAAGAATTGAATGTATAATTAGATTTATAAGTCAATACTTAAAATTGATCACAAGATATATTATAATAATCGACAATCACTCCAATGGCCATCAATGGTCGCATTGGTCTGTTGTGATCGTATGGAAGAGCACCGGTCGGGTCCACCTACTCGTCGGTCACGACGCTGTTATCCTTGGAAGTGAAGAACACAACTCAAAGTGATTATTGGCTCAACAATTGCCTCACTCTTGAGTTATGCACTGACACAACAGACAACAGCATAACATCTTTTAGTTTAATTTCTTTGCTTCACTCGAATTCCATATTTACTTATATTGTAATTGGATTTCCGTTTAACACACATTTGGAGTGAGTTGTGTCACAACTTCTACTCTCAACGAACAGCGAATCAAATAAAGTGTCGATTTTTAGTGAAGATGTTCTTTACTTTCATTGCTTTAATGTATGCCAAACTCGAGTGAAAGGTATTTACAAAGCGAGTGGTTATCTTTTAAATTAGTTTAAATTTTCAAGTTTATGCCTCACAGGCCGAACAGGTACTAAACTTTATTAAATATCTCTCAAATCAGATCATTATTATATGCATTGAAACTAATTTATAATAAATCGGTCAAAAGACTTCATTTTACTGTCAAGTCTTGAATCATAAATGTTATGTCATTTGGAATGAGTTTCTCTCAGTTTCTCTCAAACCAGTGTCTCGTTTCAGATCTGATAAATATATTAATTATATAACGTTTTCAAGTTTTTCATTATATATTCTGAAGAGTTTCTTAAGTATTTATATAAATCAAGTTTAGGTGTGTTTCAAATACAACAATAATTGTGTGAATGTGGAGCATAAGATGCCATCACTCACAGCACTCTTACCACTCTTACCACTCATACCACTCTTATTCTCTGTTATTATAGTTTATTCTTCTAATTATTTAAATCAAGTTTAAAGTGAAAACAAAAGTGGGCTAATGTTTAGTCAACAGTGAAAACAATAATTTAAACAACACTTATGACCACATTTAATGAATAGATGATTGGGTGGATTTACTTTAATATTTGTGCTCTAATTTTTTCAGATGAATCAACTGTGCAAAGTGTGCGGCGAACCGGCAGCAGGATATCATTTTGGCGCTTTCACCTGTGAGGGCTGTAAGGTATGGCAGAATACACTCTCACTATTCATTCATTACTCAATCCTTGTTTAACATTCATTAACCACAGCCTCACTAACACTGCAACCACTCTATCATTCATAACATCTTTCTATTTATTAATCATAATATCCTTAAGCAAAGCATATCTCGAAATTACTGCTCAGAATTGCTCAGAATTGGAGCGAATTTATAATTTCATTCATTTAATCAATTTAATGAAAATATGCGATAATTTTTCGCAGTTTAGAAATGTTATCATTTTTTACCCAAAAAAACTTAATAAATGATGGCTTCAGGCAATAGATCTGTTGGATTGCGAACTCATCTTTTCATTTAAAATTTCTCTCTTATTCTGCGCTAAGTTTGTCAATGTTTTAGCAAAAAGAGGTCATCCGTTTACGGTTGACCCTGAATTGAATAATTGTAGCCTCTATTCTGTGCTATGCCGTGTTGTGTGCGATGTAAAAACAATTTTAGTCATAACAGTAAAGAAAAAGTTAATTGCATTCAACGAATAATTTTTTGTGACAATAATATGTCTTAGTTTTCCTCAAAGCAAACCCGAGGGAACGCCATTCATAACACTGAGGATCTACTTAAGGAGAATGAAAGTAAACTTAAATTACTTAAAATAGAGTTCATTAGTATTGAGGGGAAGACACAGATCCGGAATTGTGATTTGAATTTCAATAACGCGATCGGAATATGGATGCCCTCATCGATAAGATGACATTCCTTTCATTTACTATTCTGAGCGAACAGGTATTAGTAATAGTGCTCAGAATATTACTGTTAAAAAGTGGAATGATTTAAAAACTATCCGCCCCTTCAAAGCAGCCGAACTGCAAAATAATGTATATTTTTTGACTGTTATGAGCAAAAAGTGCAGGGTCAAAATGAAATAATGAAATATATTTAGAATAAAAATGTCAGTTAAGTCAGGAATAAAGGCATAAAAATTCAATTTCATTCTGTTTACTGTGTTTTCATAGAAGAATCAAAATATTAATGTAATTCATATGTAATTCATTGGTTCTTTCAGATAATGTTTAAAACATGAGTTCACCACTAAATGCGATTCTAAATAATGTATATAACGATTGAAAAAAAATGAAAAACCAATCGTTATCTCGTTTGATACGTACGAGTCTTTTGTTTGTCTGAATCCGCAGTTTATTTGTCACGAAATAATAGCTTTTCGTCTAATTTATGGATTGCATTATCTTTTGGATAATAATTGTAGTGAAAGACAAAAAAAGAGTAAAAGGAAAGGAAATGTTAACTCTCTTCAAATTGCAAGTCGTATGCAATGAAAGTATATTCAAGGATATAAAATTCACTCTTTTATGCATTTCATGCTTTACTTTTTCTTCATACAAAAGCACAGCACAAGTATTACGCAATTATAACACTTCTACCAGCGATTCAAGTGTTTCATTAAATCTGAATTGAATTGAAAAAAAGCAGAATTGGATTAATGAGAATCAATTGGCGGTGTTTTAAACGCTTCACATAATTTGTTTTAAATTTCTCTTTTTATTCGGAGTCAAATCTTTTGCAATATTTATATATTGCTTTTGTGTCTTCATTTGAGGCAATGTTTGAATCACGGTTTGGATTTTACTATTTTTTTTGCGTAACTATAACTTGAATAACTAGGTTACTCTTATGCTTTAAGGCAAAGATCAAGAATACTTTCACTTACAAAGAGATCATACCATAGATCACAAATCAAATTAATATTAATTTGATTCGACTGTTAAGTTCGCCAACGCTTTTGTTGGGCAACAACTCATTCAATATATACCTAATTAATTGATTTATTTATTACTCAAATACAGTAATCTCTTTCTCTCTTTTTTATTAATAATAATTTTATTTATTTTACCCCAAATTAGATTCAGAGCGCTATTGATTTAACTTAATTAGTTAATTGATTAATTACATTTCAATCACACAATCAATTAATTTGAATTTGGGTCTGATCTAAATTAGCTTATCATTCATTAACTCATTAATACCATAGTTCTTATCATTCATCACACCTTGCATTTGGGCTGAATATAAATATATTGTATAAATTGGCATAACTCACAACTCTCTCCTTTAATATTAATTATATTAATTATTCGGTTTTTCTCTTATTTTTTGTCTTCAATTGAAGGGATAACGCATTAAACTTGAATATAACCGTATTTTTCGCCAATTGTTTTATAGTTTGAATGATATTTTGCAATCATTCGATTAATAGAGGATAACATGGATTCAAATAATTACATTTCACCGCTTATTTCATTTTCATTGTATTTTCAAAATAATATTAAAGTGGAATCTTTTTTAGGTTTTCCTCAATTTTCTTTGTCAGTAAATATTGGAGTTAACAGACAATGAGTGCTCTCAAAAAACTTATCCAAAAAAGACAGATATAAATGCATTAATTCTTGTGATTATAATTTTCTGCCACAAAATAAATACAAGTCTTTGAATTATTATTAAATATTGTTAAGACTTTGACTAAAAGTGGTTCAAAAACTAATTTGTGGGCAAAACCGAACATTGTGTGTGAGCTCTAAAACTAATATAAATCATCGCTTAATTCACGGCTTTTTAGACCTTCGGGTGACGTAAATATCTATTTGTGTTAATAAGTGAATGAAAATCTTGTAATTAAATTAGTTTTTCTCAAACTATTTCTTAAAGTATAAGAAATTAATTTTAAAAGATGAGGTATTTTTCTCTACACCTATTTCTTAGAAATTTGCAAAGAGTTGTCGGTTTAGTTTTTATTCAAAAAATCAAATTATAATTAAAGATGAGTTCAATTAATTTGTGTTGACTTTTCAAAAGCCCAAAATGTAGTTTAAAGCAGAAAATTTATAAAAATTCAGTTGTCATCTGAGAACTGCCTTTGATTTCAAGACTTGATCGATGATTGTATTGCTTAATATCGCACCAAAACATCTTCTATTCAGATCTGGAACAGTGTTCTGCTTTCCTTTTGCTATAATCTGCAACTCAATCATATGATGTTTTTTGCCTTAACTTAACTAAAAATCTAAATAAAATGCTTTGAATTTCAAATACTTTATTTCTAGAAATGAGAAAAAAGAAAAAATCCTTTTTATTTGAAAATTGAAAGCAATAGCGATATTAACAAAAGCCAAGGTTGTGGTTGTGCTTATGCTAGAGATGCCATCCATTCAATTCAAGATCAGATTATTTTCTTATACTCTTCAAAGCTTTTTAAAGAGTAAGTGCAACGGGAGGTGGGTTTTTATGGCTAATAACAATCAATCCTTCAAAAATTGAATGCAATAAAACTTAATTCAAAAGAAAGGCATATATTTTGAATAAAAAATTGTTTCACTTTGTTTTCAGTATTAATCAATTGATTCTGATTAAAATTAAACTCAAAGAAGAGACGCATTTATAATATTACCATGGATGACCAAGGGCAGCCACATTTTAATTATTAGGGAAAGTTTAGCTATGAATATGAAAACTGCTTTTCGCAATTGCAAGCTTTGAGCTTGCTTATTCAATAGTTACACATTGAGCTAAATCCAATTTACCACTCAAATCGTGTTATGGTTGCTTTTCAGGGATAAACTAATTTAGTATTACTTTTACTCTCTTTTGGTTACCCCAGCTATTAGTGACCTAGTTATATAAAAATTTGTCCTCGAAGAGCACCCACGCACTTTCTAATGCTCTCTGAAGACTCTGTTAATAGAAGAATAATAGTATGATTTTGAGTTAAAGAGTTCCCACTTATTATGAGAGGCATTAACAACATTAGGCATTATATGGTTTATGTGGGATCAAAACAATACCGTTTATATCAATACTCTTTCTATATTTTCTCTTTAAATGTATTCTCAATATTTAATATTATATTTTAATTGAAATTATGCATAAGTTTGTTGACAATTGGGCCGCACTTTATGGTAACAACGCTTTATATGCTGAGCGATTCTACTTTAAAAAAGAAAAATTGATTAAAATTTAAAGACTTTTACTTTAATTATTGCAATTGACATACAAATCGGTTTATATGTTTGCGTAACACAATTGTTATTTAAGCGAAGGATGAGTTTTTCAGGTTATCTGGCATACGATTGTTGCCCAAACAATGTCAAGTTTAATGCATTGGACCCTCACTACCATCCCTACCAACACTTGTTGCGCTCTTCCCATATAAGACATAAAAGTGTGAGAATTAGAGAATAGCCGCCAATTATTATTTCAATTTATTTAGTCACGAATCAAAAACTATACAATTATTGTATTTCACTCTATCTATGATTTTAGCCAAAGATATGTGAGTCCTCTCACCAATTTGGATCTAACTCTTCAATAGTAAATTCTAAACGTCTTAATGCAATCTTTTGAGACCAGAGTCAACCGCAATCATTATGGTTGACATTATATCGAAGTAATGGTAAACTGTATTTCCGTGCCATCCATGCAATAAAGGAATGGTTATCTAATTGAGTTGTGATTGGCTGTCATCACATCTAAAACAAGTGTATAATCAGAACGTAATGAAAGTTATATGAAATTAAATAATGTTTTTAGTGTTTGCGTGAACTCAATATAAGTCTATTGAATAGAGAGTCGATTGCAATACAAAACTATGAGAAATGCTTTCACAGTATTCTTCGCAATGAGTTTTCTTTCATTGAGAGCTTTTGCTTCAACTCAAATATTTGTGATAATCTCACCTGAGTCATCTCATTTTCTTGTATTAAACCAATTCGTTGGGAAAATTCATCAAAAATTTATTTAATGATAAGACGCGACTCGATATCCAATCTGACAAAACAATTGAAGTTAAAAATTGACTTTAAATGAATTTTTATTATTTTTCTTCTTTCTTTTGTATCTCTATTAAAAAGATTGAATTTTCAGTTTTAATTTGAGAGAGATTATTTTTCAATTGTAAGGGTTTCACAATCACAACACACATAAGATTTTTAGAACATATAAACGAATTATATTATTATGTAATTGCTTTGTATTATATTTGTTGTGTTATTAAGCAGTGAATAGTCTTAAGTTTTCCAAACACTATATGATAGCACCGTTTCTTAAGTCAATCTTTTCAACGATTGAATACAAAGATAATAATCGTTTGTTAATTTGAGGATTAGGTCATTGGATTACTCCTTACTTCAATGGTTCTGACTTTCAGTTAATTAAAAAACTATTTCTTATGTATACAATCAATTAAGTCGACTGTATTTCATAGTTAAATAATTTATTCCTGGCTCAAACACTATTTTATTTTAGATGTTTTCCCATTTTCATTTCAAAATCTTCAAAAGTTAATTTATTCTGATGTATTCAGAGTAGTGGTAATTTTGAATTTTTGATATATTTTGCATGATATCAATCTGAATATTAATAGCAATTATTATTGAAAAAAGCGAGCGTATAATCAGTCTCATTTTAATAACTGTCTATAATATAATTTATTCATTAAAATCCGACATAAAGTTCTAAATAGGTTTTAAACAAAACTTAAAACTCAAAAAAGGACTGATTTGTTATATAACATGAATATATTATCAATAAACTAATTTTACGGCACGATATGTCTTAATGTTTTTCTCAATAGATCTTTCGTAACATTTTTTTCATATTTTATGTTCAAAAGTAAAGAAAACATTAAATAATATCGAAAAATGAAAGACTATTTTTTTTCTAAATCATAGATTTTTCAATGAAAATAATAATAATAATAATAATGAAAATAAATTATTTGTTTGTGTGTATAATAAAGAAATAATTTGATGATAGCATATATTGTGCCGACTATTACAGCAATAGTAGTGAAGAGTACTGTTCTCTTAATTTTGTAGAAATGTTGTGAAATAAGGATTTTTATTGAAAACATTTTGTATAATAAAAGAGGAATTAATGCAAAAGTTTTTCTGCAATTTAGTAAATAATTTGTTGGCATCTCATCAGCCCTATTGTGGTCCCATTTTTCATATTTTATTCATTATTAGGAATAGAGTAACGCAATTGAGTGTAAGAAAAGTGGATCGACTCTAACCGACTCCAACTGACTCTTACAAAAAGTTTTGAATAAATATATATTTTTGAATAAATACAATCAAAAGACAACACAACAAAACGCAATACATTAGTGAATGAAAGAGAAGAGAAAACAGGTCTTTCTGAATAGGTTTGGGCTCATAAACAAAAATATTCAATTAGTTTGGGGTAAAATTCGTGATTTTGCAAATTATCAATTCTTAGGCTTATGTTGGGTTTGGGTCAGGTATTAGCGAGAAATGGTATGCTTTATGTTAGGTTTGTTCGCACAATACCCTCTAAAGGAGAGCATATCATTATTTGTTTAAACAGAGCGACCCTTTTGTTGCTGTCATTTCGGGTGAATTTCATTTGGAACTGATTCACAAACTTGAGATTCTGGACCAACTTTTAACTTATTATATCTATAGTGTACCTGTGCTATTAAAGCCTAACGTAAATTCTAATTCAACGATATATACAATACTCATAATACCAGAGTTCCTGTCGATGGCTATTCTTTCTCTATGTATTTCGATAGTCAAACGGAAGTCAATCATTTCTGAGTAGTTTATCATATTATTGGTCACGTTTTTTACTGTTTCTCTCTGTTTGTCACTTCACTCATTTCAGTCACTTCACGCTTCCGTAAACATTGTCTAATGTTTGCAACACCACAGACACCAGACATCCATTTTTCATCTCAAGTTAAACAAATGATTTTCTAACTATTTTCAGAATAAAACTCTTAGACTTTTTTCAAACTTTTTTTTAAAATTCAAAGTTTATATAACTTCCGAAACTTTTTATTCGTTTCTTTTAAATGGATTTAATCTTATTATTAAATAAGACATTATCTAAACGTTGGATAATGTAATAAAAGATTATATTTATTTCAAAAAAACGAAGTAATTATATATAATTTTTTATTATAAAAAGGGCACCACTTAGAGACTATGAGTGCCGGTCCCTTCTCTCAATAACTGGCAAACCTTTACAGAAAAAGTATTTTTGAAAAATGTTTTTTTCCTATCAATTGAATGAAACGTTGAGTGTCTTCCCTTTAAATTGATTGTCAAAATCTAAATGCAAATCACTTATGCTTTTTGTCCGTCGCTTACTATTACTGCAAAGATTGCTGTCATAGCCGTGAGATTTTACAAATATAAACAGTTAGAGGAAAACTGGGCCATAATAACGGAAGGTTGACTTCATATATGTGTATATTTAATGTTAAATTCATCTCAAAGAACATAAAAATAAAAAAGATTTATATCAGAAAGTGATAGCTCTGGAAAAGTGAATAATTTGTGTGGAGTTCCACTCAAATACCTGAATTTTTTTTATGAGATTCGACTTTTGATTTTATTTACAAATAAATCATCAAATTTCACGTCAAAACTTCAATAAAGAAAAGATTGGAAAATTTCATTAATTCAATTTTGAAATTATTTTTACTTCTTATTCAATGATTTCTTGAAAAAATTGAATCAATTTTTGACAAACCATTGATTCAATTATTTTTTGTGCCATTTTTCAGGTTTTTTGTTAAAAAAAATACAATTAAATAACTTTAATTGAAATGTTGAGAAATATTTGGAGAAGAATGGCTCTAAAGGTGTATCTCAGAAATTAATTCAATAAATTGAAAACAATTAGATTTGTATTATATTTTTTTCGTGTAAAACAATAAATTTTTGAGCTCACGCTCTGCCAAACGATTACTCTCTGAAAAGGTTTACCTTTTTTGTATTACCTTAACTGTTCTTCCATTTGTTTTACCGACATTCCAAGTTTAGTTTTTCAATTAAGCTTTTATTGTTGAAAATACTTTCACTCAATATTTTTTTTATTTTTTCAATCATTCAATTAAACAATTTTGAAAATCATTGAGAAATGCTTTTAAATAAAAAAAAATGTTTGCATTGAATGAATTGCTGTAATCAATGAGATCTCAACAATAAAATAAAAGAAAGAGTGAAAAGTAATGTAATCCCAACTTATTTTCAGCCAAAACTGGATTCAATGCTTTGATTGCAAACGAAAACTTGTATTCAATATAATAAACTATTTATTAAACTAATATTTGTGTTAATTTGGTTGTCGTGTCTGTGACTCATGTCGTCGACTAAATTCTTATCTATTATGTAAATGATGTCATCTCTTAATAAATGTATTCATTTATGCCTTTCCCCAAACATTAAGCAACTATTTGAATAATTTTGCTTTTATTAAAATTCTTGTCTCGTAATTTAATTAGTAGTTCAGAAAGTGATCTGATTTTTCAATTAAACATATTTTAAATAAACAATGAATTGAATTAGAATTTAATTTTTAATTTGATTTTTCAGTCATTTTTTGGGCGAACCTACAACAATTTGTCGGCTTTGGGTGAGTGCAAGAATAACAATAGCTGTGTCATCAATAAGAAGAACAGGACCTCATGTAAGAGCTGTCGACTTAAGAAGTGCCTGGTGGTTGGAATGTCCAAAAGTGGTGCGTATGCTCTTGCTCTATATTTATGCTTTTAACCACTTATTCTACAAAAAAAAATTGGAAAAATTAGAATCAAATGAATTTATGCCGCGATTTATAAACTTATTTATTAAAATTATTGAAGCAAATCATTACCAAAAGTAAAAGAAGTGCCACTTTTTCGACAAATAGCTTTAAATAGGTTTTGATGGCTTAAAACATCTCTTTTGATGAACAATACGGAGAATGCAATCAAATCACAATTTTGTTGAATTTATTTCTAAATGTAGTCCAGAATCTGAACCAAAATTGTTTGTTAGACGAATAGACAGTTATTTTTGGCTAAAATAATGATTGAATTGATTTGCGAACAAAAACTAATGTATTATCAGTTGTGGATCGACTTAAAGTTCAACCACTTTTGGGCCAACAATAATGGTTTGGTTAGAGTCTGACACAACTTATATAAAAGCAATTTAATTGCTATCAGAGTACGTCTTGTTAGTCACGATGAGAGGGTCAGGGGTTAATTGACCGAACATCACCTCAATCGATATTATATTGAATTTATACGAATATAATCAAACTGATTGTCCGCCTCTTCATTGGATCTGATTAGCACTTGAATTGCCTCTAATTATATACTTATAATTGATTTTCTAATAGGTTTTCCATTCAATTAATCCAGTTCCTTTTTTCGATCTAATATTTAAGGTTCTCGATATGGCCGGCGCTCTAATTGGTTCAAAATTCATTGTCTCATTCAAGATCAACAGGAGATGACTTCTAGACTACAAGAACAGGGAGTTTTGGGCAACGGTCAAATGCAACGGGCCTTTAATGAAAATAAAGATCTCTTATCGCAGTACAAGACCACCGACTCATTCAGGGAAACCAACAGCGCTTCGTCCGCACATCACGTGTCGCCGAGAGCCGCATCACCCAATTCAAGTGAAGGTTCAGTGGGTGCCCTCTCTTCTCCTTTTTCTTCTCTTTTTGATTCGACGAAAGGAAATGGTTTCACAACTCGTTTCGATACAAACAGTCCCTCATATGCCGAAACTCGAAAGGAAGTGAGCCATCATTTTGGGTTCCATCCATCGGGTTTGCCTCTGTCACCGGTGTCTCCGTTATCACCACTAAATCCTGTGACAACCGCTCGGTTTTTGTTCCACAACTCAATGGCCAAAAGTATGAACGGTTTGCACGCATTCCCCGGAATGTCTAAGTTATGTAACGCAGACCTCAATTTTGCGGCCTATCCCTCACTAAATCCACGTTTGCTATCATTATCACATGCGCTAAACCCAGTGCTCAAACAAAATAGCAAAGATCCCGACATAAACCAAAATATAGGAGAGTGTTTTACGGATGTGCCCGAACAGGAGCGGCCGATCGATCTCTCTGTTAAAAAAGCCAACGCTTTGAGTGAAGCCGCTCTAAAAGCACTGTCCAAATCACTAAAAACGTGTGCCGGAGATCGGGATTCCGGCTTTTCTCCCAGCAGTAACGAAGAAAATAACAACAATCACAACACTTCTCCGCTCGACCTGACCTCTAAGCGGACACCTGACCCACCGACAGATGAACCAAATGAAGAACATTCAGACAGTGAAGAAGAGGAACAAAACTCTCCAATTGAATCGAGTGAAGATAAATGACAGATATCAGGCCTACCTGTGCCTTATTAGTACATTGAATCAAATAAAAGTTTTTACAAATTTATATATCACTAGAAATGTTGGGAACAATTAAAAGCATTCCTCCGTTTGTTTGTAATAGACTTAACTGTGATTCAAAAGAGTGCCTCTCTTTCCATACAATCAGCAAAATATTCTCTAATCAATCATTAAAACCTATTTTTACATCAATTTTATATCGATTGCAATCCTATTCTACACTCAAAAGCTATGAAGACTAGAGTTTGAGAGAAACCAAACCAATGGCAGTATTACTGATCAAATCAAAATTAAATCAAAAAAAACATTACATTCTTATGAAATCATTTATGCTGTTCATCTAAATCGGCATTGAATTATTCAATTATATGAATCCTGTGTCTAAATCCGTTTATTGAACAATCAAACGAGTGTTAATTCACTAATTTTTAACTAAAGATAACTGATGTCACTATTTTTATTAACAACACTTTAAATAGCAATCAAATAGAGTGTTATATAGACTCCAAATGAAAGTTTCAATTGATTTCTATTAAGTGACAACAAATTAAACAAAACAAAGCAATTGTATTGAAATATTAGACTTAAAAAATTATGCAAAAGAAAAATGTTTTCAATCAACTGAATTGAGTCAAATGTTAATTGATTTAATTGAAAATTTCGATTATTGTGTCCTATAATACAACAAAAAATCCTAGTCCTCAATGATTGATATGAAAATTGTTTTTCAACAAAATTACAAATTAATGAACGATTAATACATTGGATCTTTTCATTTGTGATAAAATGGACCTTAATTCCATAAATTGCATGTTGATTGAAGTAATTATTCCAAGACTTTAAAAATTAATATAATGACAAAGTATTTGTAGTTATTTTAGACATTTTTTTGAATGATTTTTTTAAAATTAGGAAATAATGCCATAAATCCATAAATCTTTTGGAAATTTCTATTGTTTTGTATTTTGAGTGTATTTTTTAGAATTTTTTCTTTTCCTAGAATTTAATTTAATTAAAGAAATGTTTAATTCATAAGTAATTACATTTCAATTCAAAGATATATAGAATTTTGTTCATTCATTTTAGTTAAGACTGAAAACTATTTTTTGCACAAATTATTTACAAATTAATTAAGAATTTTGTAAAGAATACAATTTTTTAATTATTTTCTTATTTATCTGAATTGAAATGAATTGATTCTTACATATTATTTGGTAAAACATATTAACTCATCGATACTTCAAGTATTTTGTATTAAAGTTATATCTAATGTACAGAATTTGATTTCATTACAAAATATTATTTTGATTATCACAACATTGATTGACACATAATTTTTAAAATAAAATTACCTTATCTTTCAAATTATTGTTGTATTGATTTGATCGGCCTTTTTATCTATTAATTTAATACACTTTCAATATTTTCATGGATTATATGGTGTGAAGTGGTTTACAATAATAATAATTCTCGATTGGCTTCACTTCAATTAAACCATTAATTCTTTAGACAATAATTATTAATGTTTGGCATAAATTTCAAAACATCTGAAACGTTCGCATCTTTGGTATGGACTCATGCTATGAGGTCACACCGAAGAGTGGCTCATTTGTCGCTCCATTCTTTAAATTATTTGCATTTATTTCCAGTTTCAAGTGTTTTAGCATTAAATTGACTTCAAATTAGTTTTGCTATCACTCAGACATTTAATTAAATCAAAAATATAAATCTAAATTAAATTAATAATTATTTTGTTTTGTTTTTAAACTTTTAAAATATATTTCAATGAAAAAAGAAGATAAGAATTGAAGACAAGATTTATTTTCAAAGTTAAGTCAATTATTTGTCTATTTCTGTTGAGTAACAGTTTTGACAAAACATTAATCATAAGAAGAATTATTGATTTTAGTTTAGATAATAAAATCCAGAGTTGGGCAAGGTTCTAGGGAAAACCTCTTTCTCAAAAAAGATCTCATTTATTCCTTATAATGGTATCATAATTGTAAACTCAAATTAGTTTTTTACCAAATTTCAAATTATTGGGGAATGTCTTAAGATTCCCCATTTGTTCAACCTTGGTCAAATCTTATTTAATTTTCTTCTTTGAAGTCTCATTTCGCACCTCTTCTTGAGACAACTTCTCTAAAGTTTTTTTTTAATGAATTACAATAATCTGTAAAATATTATCAAATTTATGGCCTAAGAAGCAAAAAAACGAGTTATTTGTCGGTCCAAACAATACAATAATTTAAGATTAAAATTGAATTCTATCCTAAATTATAAATGAATTATTGAATATTTAGCACTCAGTCGACAATTCTTTGATCATTAAATTTAAAGCAATCGAAATATTGCTATACATAGACATAAACTCATAAATTTTAACACTTATATTAAATATGAATTTTAAAAAACTGGAATCATCAAGGCATTAACATTACTATATTTGGTGGGATTTGGCCAAATACCTTTTGATGAATAGAACCGACTAAGAGGTGAACAGTTTGTAAAATCAAATCCTTATTACTGTAAAACAAATGAGAAAAAGTTAACTCAAATAATATAAAAGATCTTAAATCTATTTTATATTTTCATATAAATTCATTTTTATTTATCAAGTTTTGATAAAATGTCAATACATTAATGGAAAGCAGTTATTATGTGATTGAAAACTTGTTAACTAAAATTCAAACAATTTTATGGTTTGATTCTTATCTGAAAATTACAAATTAGACAAAACTAAACTCGTCGGTTGAATTTCTCAGTACTAGATCATAAATTAATTATTTTATTGACATCACTATTGTTCAATGAATTGTTTAATTTTGTTGAGTAAATTTGTTTTAAATGAATTATCATTAGTTTTCTGGAAATTTGTCGGAACAAATGTCCTTGATTCTTGTTTGTAGAAAATATCCGAAACAAAATGTAAATCGATTTATAATACAATTAATTCATAAAATAGTTATTTTAAAAACGATTTCAATGAAATCTTCCGAATTTGTGACTTCATTCTCAGATTTAGTCTTTACATTAATGAAAATATTTAACATTTCCTTAAAGAAACTTGGTCTCCTTGAATCCTTTTTCTGACGCTTAAACTGATGGGAATTTTTTCTATTTTTATATATTCTGGACATTTAATGACTTTATATATTTATTTTTTTGTTCTTGCAACAATTATTTCGAAAACAACAGAAGAATAAGCTATCATTAGATAAGATTATTTAGTAATTGTTTTGGACAAAAAATATTAATACAAAACTTGATAAGCGATTTGATGAAACTTTTATTTTTGAGACTGACTCAGTTTTAATTGCAATTTGCAAGTTGAAATTCCCAACAGTTATTGACAGTTAGACTGTCTCCCTATAAACCACTCTCCTATTGAGTGCACGTCTTATATGAAACTATTTTTATGCACTCAATTCAAATGCATTTTTGTAAACAACTTTTGATTTGAGATCTCATTAAAAGTAAAACTGAAGACTAATTTGTAAAATACATTTGATTTAATTTATCTGATTTGAGACATGTCTTCAAACAGTGAGAGTATAGAAAAGCCTTTTGAGGCAAATGATGAAATTTGCCAGAAATTGGTTGAAGAGTTCGTTCAAATGACGGACACAAATGAGGCATTGGCTCAGTTTTACTTACAGGACAGGAATTGGAATCTTAGGCTTTCCGTCAATGACTACTTCGACCAAATCTCAAAAGAGAAATCCAAACCAATTAAACATAAGTCTGAAGACATCGTTATCTCAAGCGATGACTCCAATGACGGCTACGAATGTGATATCATTTTTGACGGAAAATCTATACAAAAGTCAGTCATATCTTTGAGATAATTAATCTTTATAATCAATTAAGAACTTATCTATTAAAGACGATCGCATTGCTCTCTATTTACATATTATTAAACTATTATCACTTTTTCAGCCAAAAGCTTATGTAAAATAATATGTAAATAGAGAGCAATGCGTCGCTATTGGATAAACGTTATTCGGATAGTAATTGAATGCAATGCTATCTAATGTAAGTTCTTATTAGATAAGTTCTTAATTGATTATAAAGATTATATTATTTGAGGGATAATTAAGACTCAAATTGTGTTTATCTTAGATTTTTGGCTAAAATCTGTTTTAAATTAAGTTTTAATTGAATTTAAAAGAATTGTTTGTTTCCCTCTCTTTCTCTTCCCTACAAAATATTGAAGTTATTTATTGTTTTATTATTCAATAGTGAATCAAATGTCGGCAGTTCTTCTGTTGAGGAAAAGGTACAACTTATGGGTATGGGTATGGGTAAGGCTAAAAGAGCAAAAGTGATATCAGAAGTAAAACAATTTCGATTCATTTGTTGGAATATCGATGGCATCGATGAGAAAAATCTGGTCATTAGAACAGAAGCCGTCTCTCGATTTATTCGGGAGGAAAACGCATTCATTGTTTTCTTGCAAGAAGTAGTGCCTCAATCAGAAAGTATTCTAAGAAAGAGTCTCTCCGATTATGAGTTCTTTTCAGGAAATAACGATTCTGTCGATTACTACACTTTGACTGCAATTCATAGAAAATATGTGGAACTCATAAACAATCAAATTATTGAATTTAGAAACACATCGATGGGACGCAATCTTCTGAAGACAACCGTCGGTTTTTAAAATTAAATTTTCTATTTTTTTTAAGATTCGAAATCTCTTATAATTAGGTGAGAATAGGAAGTGCTTTGATTTGTCTTCTGAACACTCATTTGGAGAGCACTAAAGACTTCGCAAAGGATAGGGTTCGTCAGTTGAATGAAGTCTTTAAATATATCGAAACAAAGACATCAAACAATGAGTCCGTAATATTTGGTGGAGATCTCAATCTTAGAGATAAAGAGGTATTGAATATATGTTTTGTTAAAAATACAAATAATTTTTATATATTTCAAAGATCGCCGAAACAAATGGTATTCCAAAAGGCGTTTATGATGTTTGGATTAAGACGGGTGCCAGAAAAGAAGTGGAGTTCACCTGGGATTTATTACGTAACGACAACTTGCAATTCATGGGCTCCAGATTTAAGCCTCGTTTCCGATTCGATCGCGTTTTCGTCAGGCCTTCTGTTGAGAACAAAATAGATGCCACTCATTTCGGGCTAATAGGTTTGGAAAGGCTTAAACCTTACGTATGCTTTCCTAGCGATCACTGGGGGCTTAGAGTTCACTTCGAAATAATTTGAATTAAAAGTTAATTGCCGTAAAAGTCATTCACAGATTGTTTTATTGCATTCCATAACATATAAAACTAACTATTATTTTAGTTTTAAATCAATAATTAATTGTTTGAATTTAGTTTACATTTTAAATATTAATATCTGTTTTTATAAACCTCTGAATCGAATAAATTTTATATCTTTTCAGCATTTTTTAAGTCATTATATTCAAGAAATTTATTAAAAGATAATTTAATTCAAAAACTCAATACTTATTTCAATAATAGAAATAATTTAAAACTAATTCTGTGCAAAATTAATGGCCCTCCGC
>JAQFZI010000117.1:0-24197 GCA_034695605.1 Eupelops occultus | reverse complement strand
AGAATTGAAATACCTTGAGCCGTTTAGGAGATATTCAAAAAACGCGAGTGCGGAATTTTATTGACTGCCTCAATATAATTTTTGGTTTTTGTATTTTTATATTTTTTATGATTATATTTAGTTTATATTAAATCTCAATTGAAGTGATCAGACGTCTCGTCACATATTTTATTATTTGAGCACAAATTCATTAATATTTGCATTTTTTTAATTAAAAATAATTTTATTGTTCTATTGATTTGCACATCAAATGAATCTTAAAGTTGAATCACTCCATCCTATTATCCATTATAATACCGGTCCTACACTACAGGGTTTTATTTGATTCTAACTATTATTGTAATTCACATCAAATTTAAATGTCATTAAAATATTGTTGTGTTTTAATCCTGGTCTCATTTATTTCCTCAAAATAAGTTTAAATTGAGTTAGAATTTAATTTAACTTGATATTCTGTGCAATTTGTAAGTGTGAGATGAGTGCTGCCATCTATTTATTCAAATAATAAAACCAATCAAAACACTGCAATCATTGAATTCAAAACAAAACAATTTCATGAAATTATTGTTCAATTCATTAATTAATTTAATTTGATTTTGAGTCAAATAAAACTCAAATCAATTGAAGTCTTGTTTATAGTTTTACTAATAATTTGTTGTCAAAGATGTCGGGAATGTACGGCATATGTAAAACCATACATTTGCCGACACAAACAGAACACTCGATTTATTGTCACTTTTATGATTACAATGACCGCAATTTAGTGACCATCGGTTCCACACAACTTAAAGTATATCGATTGATTGCCGAGACATCAATCGAGTCCTCTAAAAGTACTGATAATGAAACTAATGGCAAAAGTAATCCAAAAGTGCGTTTGGAGTGCGTCCAGAGTTTTACATTCTTCGGAAACATTGAATCCATAAGTAAAGTGTCGTTCGTTTCATCCAAAAGAGATTCACTGGTATTAGCCTTTTCTTCGGCCAAAGTATCGATTGTTGAATACGATCCAAACACTCACGACTTGAAGACCACTTCTCTTCATTATTTTGAAGAGCAGGAGATGAGAGGCGGGTGCACTCAAGTTTCCAGAGCGCCAATCGTCCGCTCCGATCCGGAAAGTCGTTGTGCGGCTGTTCTCCTCTACTCTAAGAATATTGTGATTATTCCCTTTCGTAAAGATATTACAAGCGATGAAACAGAGACAATAGCTATTCCGGGCACACCTTCAGTGGCGGCTCAATTCAATACTAAGTCGCCGGTTATGGCGTCCTATAAATTGGATTTGAATAGTGAACAATACGGAGAAAAAGTCAATAATATTATTGATATTCAATTTTTGTATAACTATTATGAGCCAACTCTTCTAATTCTGTACGAACCGGTTCGGACATGGGCGGGAAGAGTGGCTGTAAGACAAGATACTTGTGCAATGCTTGTTCTATCACTGGATGTCCATCAGAGAGTTCACCCTCATATCTGGTCAATGAATCATTTGCCTTATGATTGTTTCCAAGCAATGCCTGTCCCCAAACCGATTGGTGGGGTATTAATCTTCGCCAACAATTGTCTCATACATTTGAATCAGGGTTTGCCTCCGTTTGGAGTAACATTGAATGGGTTTACTGAAGGCAATACATCATTTCTATTGCGAAATCAGGAGGACATCAAAATATCTTTGGACGGATCCAAAGCCTGTTTTATATCTAATGATAAACTAGTGATTAGTTTGAGAACTGGAGAACTCTATTTGTTGACGCTTTTCAATGATATGATGAGAAGTATTCGTGGCTTCAATTTCGACAGATGTGCGTCCAGTGTCTTATCGACGACTATCTGTCACCTCCACAACGGATATATATTTTTGGGCTCCCGTTTGGGTCATTCAATACTTCTTCATTATGAAGAAAAGCCGTTCGAAGAAATTCAAACAAAAGTTAAAACTGATCCCAATTGTGAACAAATCAGTGAAAAAGTTGACGAAAACACCGAAAAGCCTTCAAACGAAGTCTCAGATAATGAATTAAAAGAGAAAAGCGATGAAAACAGCGAATCTGAAGAACCTTTGACTAAAAAAATCAAAGTCGAAGAACAAGAAAGTGAAGTAGAAGTCAATACAGAAAAAGATAATATTGGGAACTGGTTTGCTAAGGATGTGTCGCTCATAGAAGATGAGAATCTCCTCGAAGTTTATGGTCAACCAGAAGAAAAGATCACTAAAAAAGAAACACTTAAGACCCTTGTATTTGATGTCTGCGACTCAATCATTAATATCGGTCCGTGTGGTCGGGTCTGTATGGGTGAGCCGGCACTTCTTGCCGAAGAATTTGCTTCTTCCACAGAACCGGATATTGAGTTAGTGACCACTTCTGGATATGCAAAGAATGGAGCCCTTAGTGTTCTTCAGAGAACATTAAGACCTCAAATCGTAACGACATTCGAATTGCCCGGTTGTACAGATATGTGGACAGTCTTTGCATCAAAATCACGTTCGACTATATATCAAGAAAATACTGACACCACTGAGACTGACATGAGT
The DNA here is from genome assembly GCA_034695605.1 of Eupelops occultus. Taxonomy (NCBI): domain Eukaryota; kingdom Metazoa; phylum Arthropoda; class Arachnida; order Sarcoptiformes; family Phenopelopidae; genus Eupelops; species Eupelops occultus. The sequence goes on along the minus strand of JAQFZI010000117.1, from coordinate 21,658 downwards.
TCAATGCACGCATATCTCATACTTAGCCGATCGGATGCCACTCTTGTGCTCCAAACTGGACAGGAAATCAATGAATTGGACCAGAGTGGATTCAGTAGTCAGACCTCAACGGTATTTGTCGGTAATTTGGGATCCAATCAGTATATACTTCAGGTATCTCCAAATGGAGTTCGACTTCTCGATGGAGTTCGAGAACTACAACACTTCCCTATAGATGTGGGCACTCCTATTTGCTACACTTCTTCAGCTGATCCATATGCAGTGCTAATGAGTAGAGGAGGTGTCATTATTTTATTATGTCTTAAATTGGATACTAATGTTCCAAAACTTTTAATATCCCGACCGGAACTGTCGACAGCAAAGTCTAAAATTGTGGCGCTTTGTATATACAAAGACATTAGTGGTCTCTTCACTATTCAAAAGAAAGATATTAAACAAAATAAGACAAGTAGTAGGAGTCCTATATCTAAAGCCAAGCAAACAACAACAGTTGCCGCTCAGCTCTCCGCTCTGCCAAATGCCTCGACAGTGGATGAAGAGGACGAACTCCTTTATGGCGATTATAATATCACAGAGAAAAAGGATGAGACGATAGTTAATGAGACGGAAACAACTGAAGAGCCAAATGAAACAGAAATACATTTAATCGAAAGTAAGGAACCGACGTTTTGGCTGTTTATTGTTCGGGAGAACGGAATTCTTGAAATATATAGTTTACCGACTTTTAAACTCTCGTTTTTGGTTAAAAACTTTCCGATGGGACCCAAAATCTTAGTGGACAGCGTCCAAAGTACGGACCATATAGGAGCTCAGCCACTGTCCGATCAGACCTCCTCTATGCCTATCACTCGTGAAATTCTTGTGACAGGAATGGGCGCAAAGCAGTCGCGGCCGATCCTATTCGCTCGTTTTGATGACGAGCTCTTTGTTTATGAAACGTTTTCCTTCTATGAGACACAAGTAGACAATCATTTGAAGCTTCGATTCAAGAAGTATACCAATCATAACATTCTTGTGAAGGAACCAAAATTCAATCAACAGTCGACTCAATCCAACTCTGATTCAAATGAAAAGAGTTCGACCCTTCCTTCAACTGGAATGTGGTTGCGCTCATTCCAAGACATCTCAGGATATACTGGAGTATTTCTATGCGGTCCATATCCGCACTGGTTCTTCATGACATATAGAGGAGAGCTTCGAATACATGAGATGAGTATTGACGGCCCCGTTAAGTGTTTTGCGCCCTTCAATAATGTCAACTGTTCAAAGGGTTTCCTTTACTTTAATAATAACAATGAACTGCGTATCTGTGCGTTGGCTACACATCTGAATTATGACGCAGAGTGGCCGGTGCGCAAAGTGCCCCTCAGGTGTACTCCACATTTTGTCAATTATCACGTCGAGAGTAAAACCTATTGTTTAGTTTCGAGTGTTTTAGAAGAAGTCACTAAAATTGTGAGAATCGGTGGCGAAGAGAAAGATTACGACGTTCTCGAGAGGGACTCCCGTTATATATACCCGAAAACCGAAAAATTTTCAATAGAATTAATATCTCCGGTCAGTTGGGAAGTGATCCCATCGACAAAGATCGAATTGGATGAGTGGGAACACATCACTTGTCTTAAAAATGTTATGCTCGCCTCTGAAGGCACAGAATCTGGTCTTAAAGGGTATATAGCTTTGGGTACTAATTATAATTATGGCGAAGATGTCACAAATCGGGGGCGTATTTGGATCCTCGATATTATTGAAGTGGTTCCCGAACCGGGAAAGCCTTTGACTAAAAATAAGATTAAAATAGTTTATTGTAAGGAACAAAAGGGTCCGATCACTACCTTATGTCAGGTAAAAGGCTTTCTTCTAACAGCGATCGGACAGAAGCTCTATATCTGGCAGTTGAAGGAATCCCAATTAATTGGCGTCGCATTCATTGACACTCAACTTTATATACATTCCGCCATTTCTATAAAAAATTTGGTTCTTATCGCAGACGTATATAAATCGATATCACTGTTACGCTATCAGGAAGAGACCCGAACACTATCTCTAGTTAGCAAAGACACCCGTCCTCTTCAAGTGTATTCATGTGATTATGCGATTGACAACAACCAGATATGTTTCGCGATCTCAGACTCTGAAAAGAATATTGTTTTATATTCATATCAACCCGAAGTAAGAGAAAGTATGGGCGGAACCAGACTTTTAAGAAGAGCCGACTTTCACTTCGGTTCACATATTAACTCATTTTTCAGAATTCGATGTAAAGTGAGTCCAAATTTATCGGACAAAAGACTTAAACAACAGCTTCAAAACAGACAAATAACAATGTTTGCATCACTCGATGGAAGTCTCGGATATTTCCTCCCGATTTCAGAGAAGACTTACCGAAGACTTCTTATGTTACAAAATGTTCTAAACGTTAGCCTTCAGCACACGGCAGGTCTCAATCCAAAGGCTTTCCGAATGATTAAGATATCGAGACCTGAGTTAATGAATCCGTCGAAAAACATATTAGACGGGGACTTACTCTTCAAATTCGCCACACTTTCGATGAATGAAAAGTCAGATTTGGCCAAAAAGATCGGAACTTTACCGCAACAAATCATTGATGACTTACAAGAAATCGATAGAATCACTGCTTATTTTTGAACCTCTTTTGTATCATAACATTAAATGACATTTAATTTAAATTTTAATAAAAAAATTCAATAATCGATAAGAATCTGATTTAATTTCATCTTTGGTTTGGCTTTTGAGCGGTGATGAGAACTCATTATCATATTATATCCGTTCAATTTGTATATATTCTGATTGTGTTTAAACGCGAAGACTGTGCCGTCTTTGGGAACAACTGTCCGATTGTTCGAAAAAATTAGATTTAATTTTTAAATAAAGTTATGATTTCTCACCCAATAGTCGATTGTCTTTATTTACAATTTTGATGGTATTTTTGGTCTCCTGAACGACATAACCCTTAACGCCCACTAATGTGGGGTTTTTGGAGGCGTATACAATGAAATAGGAGCCATGAAAGTCAGCCCTCACTAATTTGATTTCGTCACTCTTCGACTTAATTTCATTGATAACCGAATCGATGTATTTGTGCCACAAATCATTGATTTTCTCGAAAGTCTCATATTTGACATCAGTTTTGTTCCAACGAAACAATAGTTTTCTCTGTTTTGCATTCAAACCGTTTTTGTTTTTCTTCTGTTTTTCTCTTTTATTAAATGAATTGTGTTTTTCGTCCAACAAATAAGTAGTGAATCGGAACTCTTCTTCAGTTAAGGTTTTTGGTAAAACGGTATCAAATAAAGTCTTTGTTATACTTTCATCCTTCTTCTGCTTCAAACCAATTCGATGTCCAACAGAAAGAACTTCTTTGGGAAGCTTTGGATATGAGTCTAATCAGATAAATATCGATATTTATTTGAACTTTAATTTGAAATAAAAAATGACTCGAATTTCAAAATTTAAACAAAAAATAAATTAAAACCTTTTTTAGACATTTTCGTCAATCCTTTATCTTTAATTTAAACCAAGAAATTGAAATGAATTATAGTCACAACTAATTTAAAACTGCAATTAAATGTCAAACGATTTTAAATTTTTTAAACAATTTTCAAAACAAAACATTTGAAAGACATGTCTATTACGTCAATGAATACGTCATACAATCTGTAGATTATGTTTAATATCTAATAAAATAATTTTAATTTGTTTGATATCATTCAAGAGATCACTTCTTTTGAAACAAAGATTTCTAATTGAATGCAAACCACTTTTTAAGTGTTGATCTCTAGATATGTGTCCATTAAATAATCCTAAATCAAAGACATAATAGAGTTTTCCCATAAAAAATATATTACGACAAAGCCTTTTGAGGTCGTCGTCGGTCTCATCGATTGAACACTTATTTTGAAGACAAACTCCTTTGCAATCAATGAAATCACAGTCACTATTCTGTTGACAGTTATTTAGAGATTCAATTGAATCGATGGCAGCCTTTTTAGTATAAATCATATCGGAGTCAATGAGCAAAAGGTGTCCACCGATGAACCCGAAGTGTTCGTATTTAATATCACATAACTCTAATTTCGGACGAATTGTTTGAAAACCAATTAAGAAATCCAAAGCTTTTAAACCAATCTCTATACGACTTTTAAGAGTTTGTGAGGAAATTATCCAATAGTTTGGCATAAAATATGATATCTCTAGAATATGATCAGAATATTTGACGCCATAAAAGTGACCACAAGTACCCACAACTGATGGAAATATTGTTGGATATAATCGACTCAAAACATATTCGTTGTCTTGAATTAAAAGCCATAAATTTAAAAGAGATGTCTCATTGAGCTGTTCTTCATTTGAAGTTTTTATTCCTAACAACTTATCGATAAAATAAAATTCATTCTTATTTTCGACAATATTTTGTCCAAAAATTTGATTCCCGAATCGGGCGATCATCACATCATTGATTGCTTTAATTATAAACTTTGTATTGTTTTTGAAGTAATTTTTCCAATTATTGTTTCCGATTAATTCAAAAGTAGTCAGAGTTCTGGCCTTCAAAACAATTTTATCACTCAATTCGTTGTTTTGTTCATCAAATAATTCGGCGATAAATACATAGTCTTTGCCTTTATGTCCGCTCAGATTCGGACAATCGGCTAATTTTAAATTGTTTTTATCACACAATGAATGACATAAAGAGCCCACAAATTGTTTGTTTTTGAACGACAAACAAATTTCATTAATCGCTTTAAGTTTCAATTCTTCGCATTTTTTATTAAATAACATTTTATACAAATTATTAAAAATAAATATCAATAAAATCAAAACAATCGATGAAATGATCAAAATTTTCTTTTTTCTTCTAAAAATAAAAATAGATTTGAAGACTAAATACCGCTTTAAATGCATTTTGAATTATAATTAAAAAAGTATTGAGTTTTGTAAACATTAGTCACTCAGAATATGAGGACATCTGATGCTATGCAACAAACAACTCCTTTTTTTATCAATCACAAATTGTCATTCAAACTTTTGAGCTCAAACTTCTTGGTTTTGGATTTGTTTTTTGTCTTTATATTCTTATGATTTGATTTCAAATTAATCAAAATTTTGAATACTTTGAAGAAAATCACAAAATTTTTCAAATAATCCAAAATTAAATTTAATTTTAGTTAAAAAAAATTCGATAAAAAAAGTTTGTCCAATATTTGTGTCCAAATTTCCCAAATTCATTGATTTGAATACTTGCAAAAATTAAGAAATTTATTTATTAGCTAGGAAAACTAATCAGCATGATATATTTGAGTAAGCAACTAATAAAAGAAATGCTTAACTAACAAGTAAGTATCATACTTTCATTCAACAAGCAATAAATGCATAGAATGGCACAGAATATTATGTCAAGTGTTTCATATCACTCAGTTTTGTTATTGTGTAGGAAATTATCGAAATCACTGATAATTAGTACAGAGATAACAGAGCGGAACAATGAGTAACACCTACTATCCAGTGCCGTAAAATGACTGTAGCCTAGAACTGGATGTAGTCATTTCGTCAAAGCTTACATTTTAGCTTTTAAGGTTAAAATTGACATCAATTTTTTTATATATATATTCAGTTTTAACAGTTTTAACAAGGGTAGTTTACTCAGCAAATGTATATTAAAACGCAGTGAATGTGTTTTGTTTGCAGAGAATAAATGCAATGAAATTAATTTGTATTTAATATAACGTTTAACTAAACTTCACGAAAGTATGCGATTCAAACATTTGCGTCAAAGTCTGCGCTATTTATAGCCTCTAAAAAAGTTTAGTCATTTATTAAATTCAACAAATATTTAATAATTAATTAATTGAAGAGTGATTTATAGCCTTTTGTTTCATATATTAATAGTGAAAAAGTTTTCACAAAAGATGAATAGAAATAAAGACTTTAAAATTGATTCAGAAGAAAGTGAAACGCCTTCGAGTGTATCCAAGAAACCCATAAAAGATGACCTCACTTATAATGATTGGAAACAAAAAAGAAGAGAATTGTTTGAAGAAAAATTCAAAGTCGAGGAAAAGTCATTGGAGTCAACTAAACAAACCCTGAGTCTTATCGATGAAAGTGAAAGGATTGGCGTCAAAACTGGAAAAGAATTAGTTCGACAAAAAGAAACATTAAATAGAGTCGAGGATAAATTGGTTACAATTAACGGTCATTTGGATGAAAGTCAACATCACTTGAAATCTATGAAAAGTATTTTCAGTTCTTTTAAAAGTCATTTCTCAAAGAAATCGAATCAAAATTCAATCAAAACTATTGAAAATAATTTCATTGAAGCGAAAGATTCATTTGAATTTAAATCAGATGAGAGGGAACGGAATAAAAACGAGTCAGTTGTAAATTCAAAGGCATTTAATGATTTTTCAATTTTGAAAGAAAGCCCTCAAAACGAAACAATTAATTGTTGGCATAAATCAAATGAAATAAATGATAAAATTGAACAAAACCTCAATTATATTGATTCTGGTGTTGAAAGACTCAAACAATTGTCTCTGAGTTTAGGCCACGAAATAGATTCACAAAATTCATTGATTGACAGAATAACAAAGGAATCGGAATCGGCTGAACTCAGAATACAAAAACAAAATAATCAATTGAAACAATTGCTTAAAAAATGACCAAAACTTAGGCATCAAATTATGGATTAATAATAAACGGTTTTATTTTCGAAATATTATCGAAATAAATGGCATTTCATTTCTTCTGATATTTTATTTTCTGTAAGTTTTATAAAGGCTTAAGACTGAATTATCCTGATAATTTTAAATAATTGCAAGTTATAATATATTTTTAAATAAATTTAATTAAAAGTTACTTCAAATATATTTTTATTGATTATTAAATTTCAATAATAAAGAGTAAAAACTTTTGACAAAACTGACTGAAAAACTAATTCATTAAACAATTGAAACCAAACCATAATTGAAGGAAATAACGTTTAAATTGAAGAACAGATCAGTTGACAAAATAATAATAAATGTTATGTAAATTTAAGTGAATAATCGTTTAAATTGACTTTAATTTTGCAATTATTTGGTTTTTATACGTTTTTCTCTTTTGCTGACAATTGACTCATTGGTTTTCTTCCTTTTGGATATTGGTCTGGATTTAGGCGACGACTTTTTTACCGGTTCTACAACAGAAATGGAATTACGTTTTGCTGAACCGGTCCTCAAACTCCTTCGTTTGCCATTCGACTGATTAACCGAATCATTTATCGGTTGGGTGTCTGAAGGGCTTATCTCTGAAGACTGATTTCTTCTTCTTTTAGGAGGGTTTGTACTTTTTGGAGACTTTCTTTTCGATGATTTGGACTCCTTCTGCACCTGTTGTTCCTCTTTAATAGATTTGAGACCATTTTTCTTATCCAATTCAGTCATTCGGCGCTTAAGGTCTTCTAACTCTGCCTTTAATTCGGCGATTGTCTGATCCTTTTCGAGTGAAACCTTTTCCGAGTCTTTCACTCTATTCTTAAGTGAAGTCATTTCTCTCTTAAGAGATGAGAAATCTTTAAATTTAATTTTGATTTCATTTAACTCTTTTTTAATAGTGTTTTGTGAGGTTTGCATCTGTTTTAGTAAACCATTCGATTTGTTTTCCGTTTCTGAAAAAGGACTAAGTCTTGGACTTTGAAATATAGCCGATCCGCTTGAAGTCGATGGCAGTGACCTACTCAGCGATGTTGAGCTCATAGTAACGCCAACACCTGTTATTGCAGAACTGGTGGCCGACAACTTGCTTTTGAGAGAGGGTGCGATCTTCTCTTCGAAGTACTCCATAGCCATCGAAGAGATGTCTCTTAATTCTTGTAGGAGTTCATGAACTCGGGGCGGATTTGGGTTATTCTGAATGAAACGCAGAACTCTGTATATCTCGTCTATTACTTTACCCGGAATGAAACAGCACAGATTCATCTCCACGTACTTCATATAAGTCATACCTAAACAAAAAGAATTTGAAGTTTTTTTCATAAATAATTCAAAGATTTTAAGACTCTTTTTAATTATGAAATCAAAGACCAGATATTTGTTAAATAAATTGATTTGAGTGACGAACTCACAAAACCCTTAACTATGTGTTTGATAACAGCCTTTTATACCCTCCCATACATTGCATGCAATTTGTTGTATTGAGTATCGAATTAAACAGACCTAAGAGGGAAAGTCGTGTCTCAATGGCAGACAAGACATCACAGTGTCGGGCCAGAGGATGACTTCTACGTTCAGACTCTCGTCGGGGTAATTGTGACTTTACTTTTTTGAAGCAAAGTGAGTGATATTTCTCTACTTTGACAAACCCTCTGTTGAGGAGGCGTTGAGAACATGAGTCAAACAGACGACAAACCGATCGGATTTTTGCGATCTCGTCGTACGACACATAAGTCATTATTAGTTCCAACAGCTCTATCGGCAGATCACAGAGATTGTCCACCGAATGATACTTAACCATTTCGGTCTAATAATTGGGACAAATTCACAATAAATTAATTTAATCGATAAAATCAAAAACTCAGTCATAAAATGGTAAAATCAATGTTTATAAATATTTGAGTCATTCATATAAGTAGTATATCTGTTATGTTTGGGGTTTCAAATTCATGTTTATTATGTTGACTCATATAACTATAATTAGATCAATATTTATACAAATAGGGAACAAATGTTACACAGTTTTTGAACGATATGCAGACCTGTTTATTAGTATCACAACATATTTGGTATATTTTGTTATTACAAAATTAATTCAATAATACGTATGACTCAGTCATCAAAAAGAACTAAAGTTTTTGAACTGAAATAAAGCAGACAAACGAGTGCTGCACTCTATCGGTTGACTCAACACAACTCTGAAGCATACACTCAATCGTCAAATATTACTGTTATAATCCAATGATGAACTGATTATAGGTGTGCATAAAAATAAAAAGGCGAAAGAGGCGGGACTAAAGCGCCAAAACTTTGACAAAACATGTATACATAAAGCTCCTTATTTTTACGCGCATCTCTATTCAGTTCATCATTGGATTATAACAGTAATACACATAAATCTCAGTATAATTTAGATTCTGTTTTAATTGAGTTTTGTTGAAATAAATGTTTAAAATAATATTATTCTTTTAGAATACAATAAAGAATAAACATAAGATTTGAAATTTGATAGTATTATTAAATAACTTTTATAATATTTATATAAAATTACTTTAATTAAGTTAACTTTGAGCTAAAGTTAAGCCCTTTTAAACCCACACTCAAGTGATTCAGCGATTTGTGGATTTAAGACAAAAACAGATTAAACAAAAATATCTCTTCTTTTGAATATTTTGTAAAATTGTAATAATTATTCGCTGAATTCGATGACAATGGATAAGAAAAACGAAGGGGGCGTAAAGACAGCTTCTGTGGTTGTGCCCAAAGAGGGAATTCATTTGACGGGCGAATTGGCCGTCTCCAAAGTGGTTATTCATCCTTTGGTCTTATTATCAGTTGTGGATCACTTCAACCGAATGGGAAAAGTTGGTAATCAGAAACGAGTGGTCGGTATTCTATTGGGAAGTCTTAGGGCTAAAGGAGTTCTCGACATATCCAACAGTTTCGCCGGTATTTCATTTAATTGTTTACTTAACCACCGAATCATTTATTAAATTTGTTTCAATTATTAGTTCCTTTCGATGAGGACGAGAGGGACAGAAGTGTTTGGTTCTTAGATCACGACTACTTAGAGAACATGTACTCTATGTTCAAGAAAGTCAATGCAAAGGAAAGGGTTGTCGGTTGGTATCACACCGGACCCAAACTCAACCAAAACGATATTTCAATCAATGAATTGATAAGAAAATACTGTCAGAACTCAGTTCTTGTTATAATTGACGCCAAACCTAAAGATTTGGGTCTTCCGACTGAAGCATATATTGCGGTGGAAGAGGTTCACGACGACGGGTCCCCCACTTCTAAAACCTTTGAACACGTATTGAGTGAGATCGGAGCTGAAGAAGCAGAAGAGGTTGGAGTGGAACACCTTTTGCGAGACATCAAAGACACGACTTTAGGCACATTGTCTCAAAGAGTGACAAATCAATTGATGGGTTTGAAAGGTCTGGAATCACAAATAGATTCGATTCGCAAATACTTGGAATTAGTTGTGAATAACAAACTTCCGATTAATCATCCGATCATTTATTTACTTCAAGACATCTTCAATCTGTTGCCCAACACTTCGATTGATTTATTCGTCAAATCGACATTTGTTAAGACCAACGATCAGATGCTTGTCGTCTATTTGGCGTCTTTGGTCCGTTCGGTGATTGCTTTGCATAATCTCATCAATAATAAGATCACAAACAGAGACGCAGAAAAAAAGGAAAATCAACCGAAAGACACCAAAAAAGACAATAAAGAGACCACTGATTCAAAGGACAGTAAAGAATCAAAAGAGAGTAATGAGAAAAAAGATTCCGATTCAGAATCTAAGAGCAAAAAGCCATCGAAATAAAAGCTATTCTTTGTATTTATTTGAGTTTTAATAAAATTAAAATCGATTTCAACTTTTTTTTCTAAATTTTGATTAAAATTAAATGTTTGTCGAAAGCGGTTATTATTTCTATAAATCTCTAAACAATAGCTCTAAAGAATACCAGAATTACTCTATTTATTATGACAGTCCATCTAATTGAAGAGCAGATTAATTGCTAGAATTTTGAGCTTGGTTATTAACAGAGTATAGAGGAGTTATATTAAACAATTTCAAGAAAAAGTAGTTAAATTTGTTTTTTCCTTTATGCAATTTAAGCAAGTTAATAAAATTAAAGTTGTTAGTCAGTTTTAAGCATGATCAATTCAAAGCTTATTTTTAAAAAACTTTTGAACTCAGTTTAATCGGATTAGAAATTAAAGTCTCAATAAATGAGAGACTTTTGAGTAAAAAGTGTGGAAAGAGTTGAATAGAGATAACAATTGAGTGAAAAGTATTGAAACTTTTGCTGACATTTGATATTTAAATAAAATAATTAATTTTATTAATCATTACTGGAATTAATGTTAATTTTGGTGAACGTAATGTTTGACTTATTAGGCGTCGATTTGGAGTATTTCTGGAATATTATAGCCTTTCCTACGGAATAGGAGTGAGTGATGCGCACTATTTTAGTGTCTGAGTAGTAGTGAGTTGTGGTCTTTAAGCACTGGTTTTCTGTTCACTGCTATTGTAGTCTCCGATCGTTTCAATTGAGTCACAGTTTCTTTGTGTTCGCCATTAATACAACATATTTACGGCTTTTTAACAAATTATTTAAAAATATTGGAATAATTATTTTAATCACTTAAAGACTTAATTTAAATAATTTGAGTGCTTTTTATCGAAAGACAACTGTTCTCGTGATAAGTGATAGAGAGAACAGTTGTGGTCAGTGTTCGACAAATCGACGACAGGTTTACATACGAATGAAAGTGGACTCGAATAATGAAGACCTGTCTCGGGACCAGTTTTCATAATGAAGACCTCATGTATGGACTCTCTTTCATTGGCCATCAATGACATCAATGCTCACATTAATGTCTGTCTAAATAAGAAGTACTTTAAGACACAAGTCAATCATCTCATTAAGGTTTGTCCCCTAAACTAATCCTATTTTATGTTTCCTAACGACTCACTTATCATTTCTTTTTGGAAATATAGTTAATCAGTGACTTTGGCTTTGAGTGCGAGCGACAGATATATCGGTGTCTTCTTCTGAGCATCACTTCAACAACTGATTCGCAAAGAATCGCTTTATTACAGCAATTGTTCACAGATTTAGACTTCTTTTCGCGACCAAATTGGATAACACTTATTGATTGTGCGCTAAAAGGAATCGTTTCCGTCAATGTCTCAGAGATTTGCAAATGTCTTAAATTGAATGATACACAAAAGGCGGCATTTTTGGTGGCGTTGACTGACAAGACTAAGTCGTGTCCGGTGGCCGCCGACCAGTTGCAAGATATTGGACTCAACAGTGATTTGAACTCATTTAATGAATTAACTCATTATATCATCGCTCAGACAAACGCCGATAATAAGGCTTTGTCTCAAAAACTAACCAAAAGTGAGGATCAGTTAAATCTTGAATCCAAGTTTCAATTCGTTTTCATCTAATAATCGTTTTTTCTATAGATTTAAAATTAGATCACAAATCGGTTTCGAATTCAATTAATTTACTTCATTTGCCATTCGTTGAGGATTTCGCCATAGATTCGGATCAAATGGAAGGCTTATCGCTTTCATCGAGTGCTGCCACTCTTACCGACGACCAGATCGCCGGAATGATTGTGAATGAGAGCGGTGTCTCTCTCACTGCAGAAGTGGTCCAACAATTCAATGTTACGCCAAAACTTTGCGCTAAAATATTGTGCTCTATCTGTGAAAACCCACAAATCCGTCCAAACGATGGCCAACAGTCAGGACAACAGCGCTGTGAAGAAATCGACACTTTCGCAGACATCTGTCGCGAAGTACTCTCTTCTGCGTCGCCTTTGACTGAAATAATTCAAGTGATAGACAACGAAGTGTTTATACCGAACAGCAAAAAAATGTTTACTAATCAGTCATTTGCTAAAAATAATTACTGTTTTCAACGTTTTTGGCAATTTTGCATCAATTTGTGCACAACTGATAAACAAGGTCTGTCTCTTTACTATTCTTTTTTCTTTTCTTAATTTGATGTCTGTCTTCAGGTCTATATGTGTTGGGCGTAACCTTCTTCCAGAAGTTGTGGTCGCATAACATTGAGTTTCAGTTCGGTTTTATTGTTCAGTGCATTAAAAATCATTTGATCGCAAAATTGTTGTCGAGTTCGCCTACAGTGCCAGGACCTGGAAATGACTTACCCATTGACCAATTAGTGCCACATTTGGATGTGTTAAAGTGTCAGCCAGACTTTGAGTCATCTCCAGAACTAAATTCTTGGAAATATCAGCGCTTTTACCAAATATTAGTTGACTTTTGTTCCATTAATTACAACCAAATGACGACTCAAATCAATATGAGTTCCGTTTTCTACTCTCAAGTAATGGAACTCTACAAATGGCCGCTTCAACAGTGCCCTGATTTGGTTGCCCTCGGATTATTAGGTTGTCGGGACGGACCTTCTGTCGTAAAGAATGAACTATTGGGTCTGGCTATTCCTGTATTCCTTGGAAATCACGCGAACGCCGCTATAATTTTACATACAATTTGGAACACCAATGAATTGACACCTAATGTGACACAGAATACCAATTGGGCCAAACAGATACTTCTTCAGGCAATGTGTGAATACTATATTAAGTCTCCGCCAGAAGAACAACAACAAAGACTATCCCGTATTCTGGATGTGGCGCAAGACCTCAAGTCTTTAAGTATTCTATTGAATGGCAGCTGTTATCCATTTGTGATAGACTTGGCCTGTCTGGCCTCCCGTCGTGAATATCTTAAACTTGATAAATGGCTTATGGATAAGATTGAGTGCAATGGAGAGACATTCGTAAACGCCTGTATTGTGTTTCTTAATCGGCGCTGTTCTGCTCTATTGGGTGCCTCTAATGCTATTGAGTCGACCCCAACACTCACTAACTTACCGGCGGAGACATTGGCCATAATGTTAACCTGTCTGCAACAGAGTATCACCAATGCGACCACTCCTTCCAATGGTGCCATTAATGGAACGCCTATGTCTCAAGAAGTAAATGAAGCGATATTGACAATGGTGGGTAACTCAACTCGACTGTTGGCCAAATTGCCCCGACAGGCACCACCCGGAGTCTTACCTACCATCGGTCAAACGAATCAAACGAGACCAACGATTACTTCCCAACAGAGTATTACCGAAATGGGAGGACTCAATAATCCAACCATTAGTCAAACATCAGAGACAACAAACTCGACTTTTACGCCTTCTGTTCGGCCTCCCTTTTCGGGTAATCCAATCGGAATGAGTTCTCAACAAAACCAAAATACAGTTTCGAGTAATTCAGTGAATGTCGTGCCTCAAGCGGGAGATCGCATGAAACAAGTGGTCGGAGATTTGGCCGCAATTTTCCCTGACTTACAACAAACCGTTAGTATTGACATCGAAGAAGAGGCCGACTCTTACTTCCAGCGTATATACAATCAGCAACAGTCAGGAAGTCTATCCATTGATGAAGTGCTTGATATGCTTCGACGGTTTCAAGACTCGCAATCAAAGAGAGAAAGGGATGTCTTCACGTGTATGATTCGAAACCTCTTCAAAGAATATGGATTTTTCCCACAATATCCCGATCGGGAACTTTTAATTACGGCTCAGCTCTTTGGAGGAATAATTCAAATGGGTTTAGTCAAGTATATGGCTTTAGTGGTTGCACTCAGATATGTGTTGGAAGCTCTTCGCAAACCTCATGGAAGCAAAATGTATTTTTTCGGTATCGCAGCGCTCGACCGCTTTAAATCCAAATTAAAAGACTATCCGCTGTATTGTCAACATTTGGCACAAATCCCTCACTTCAAAGATTTTCCGCCGCATTTGATTGAATACATTGAATGCGGAACGCAATCACTCGAGCCGTCGATGAGAAATAATGTCAACTCTAATCAAACACCTATTGGTTTGCCTTCTATTGTGGGCTCAACTCCTACCCCTAACTCTGCCCTCTCTTCATCGGCTTTGCCTCAATTAAGTGGAATTATTACTTCGACTTCAAACTTAAATATTGGTTCGGGTCTTAATCTTTCGAATCCGATTGGAAGCAATGCCCCCACTTCTCGTGTAGTGCAGGCGCCTATCGCTCCAGCAATGAATACAACCACAATAAATAATACAATAACAACAAGCGCTCCCATCACAACATCCAGTTCAGTCGAGAAAGCAGTGGTGTCTTCTTCAGGAAACAGCCGTCCGTCGATTGCAAATGCGACAAATATAGACACACTATTGGCTGCGGGAGAGACTATGTATACGGTGCCACCCGATAGCGTTCAGGACAAGATTGCTTTCATTATCAATAACTTATCTCAACTTAATTTGTCCCAAAAGACAGAAGAGTTTAAAGAAGCGATCGGTAACGACGATCAATACAATGGATGGATCGCTCAGTACTTTGTAATGAAAAGGTCTTCGATTGAGCCTAACTTTCACGCACTTTACTCTAATTTCATTGAAATGTTGAAAATGCCTGAACTCACAAAATTAATTCTTAAGGAAACCCATCGAAACATTAAAGTCCTTCTGAGTAGTGATAAAGAAATCGCTAACTTTAGTGACCGATCACTTCTCAAGAATTTGGGCCATTGGTTAGGAATGTTGACTCTGGCTAAGAGTAAACCTATTCTTAGCATTGACTTAGAGCTCAAGAACCTTCTGATTGAAGCCTACAATAAGGGAACTCAAGAGCTCTTATATGTCGTACCATTTATTGCTAAAATTCTTGAAAGTTGTGCTAAATCTCGAGTATTCAAACCACCCAACCCTTGGACTATGGCTATTATCAGAGCATTGGTGGAACTGCATCAGGAACCGGCCCTCAAACTCAATCTTAAGTTCGAAGTTGAAGTGTTGTGCAAAACACTTAACTTAGATCTGAACTCTTTGGTCGGAAAATCACATGTTTTGAAAAGTGATTTGAATCGAATCGAACAACAATTAGGTGTTGGAAAACAGCAGCCACCCGCCCCTCCAGTAACTGAACATGTGGTTATCCAACACCACACGCCATCTCCAGCACCACAAATGGTGGCTCAAAGTCATCAACAGATTCAAAGTTTGCCCCAAACGGTTGTTCCTCAGCAGACGAGTGGCACTCAATCGCCAGGAATGCAACTCTTCAACTATAATGACATAAACGTAAACAGCATTAATGGTTTGTCTCAACATATCGTAATTCAACCCAATCTTCAACTCCTTAATCAAAATCCGGTTTTGAGACAATTTATTCGACCGGCTATTGAAAGGGCTGTTCAGGAGTGGATCGTTCCGGTAGTGGAGCGAAGTATGAAAATCAGTTTGACTACAGCCGAACAAATAATCAAAAAAGACTTTGCGTTGGACCCGGATGAAAGTAGAATGTGTTTAGCGGCTCACTATCTGACACGAAACCTAACGGCGGGAATGGCAATGATTACCTGCAAAGATCCCCTCTTTGTTTCGATCACTCAGGCGCTGAAGAATGCTTTCTCTGCAAAACCCAATATCTCTAAAGATTTGATCGATGCGACGGCACATACCATCGCTACCGATAACATAGATCTTTGCACTTGTTTTATACAGAAGACAGCCATCGAAAAGGCATTGACTGAATTGGACAGAAAAATGAAATCTGAATATGAGATCAGACGCGCCGCCAGAGCTGAAGGCAGGAGATATTGTGATCCAACTGTTCTCACATATCAGGCCGAAAGAATGCCTGAAGCTATTCGTTTGAAAGTGGGTCCGGTCACTCCTCAACAAATGAATGTTTACGAAGAGTTGGGCAAAAATATTCCCGGATTTGTTTCGCCCATAACTGACAGCATTCCCACCGCTATCACAAACAATAATTCAGGTGTCGGACAAATGATGGGACAGACCGCTACATCAATGGCTCAGTTCAAGAATGCACCGAACATGAGTACAATGGGAGGAGTGCCCAACTCAAATCTCAATACCATTTCTAACCTACCTTCAAATTTTTCTGCCGGAGCAGAGATGCCACCCGTTCCACCACAAGCAGCAGATGCGGCACTGGTCACTATTTATGACAAACTGATGACAGAATTGGAGTCACTTATGCATCAGTTCAGTCTAATCCAGTTCTGTTCACCCGAACAGTTCTTGAATACTATTCGATCGATTGCAGAGACCCTAATCCTCGCGCGACAGAACCCAAGAGATATAGTATATGCTCTCACTTTAATTCAAAAGGTCTTGGATGCAATCGGGGAACTCATGATCAATGTTGAGGCCGGTGTTAATGATATGATAGTCATCAGTCGAGCGCGTGATTTATATTTAGTGATTTTGAAAGCTTTATCAGATCCGCGAGCGTTCACTCATCAGTGGACCACAAAACAGATAACAAGACTTGTTTTGGACCGACTTCTCAATAATTCAAACGGACCGTCACTTCCTGACGAGTTAATGGAAGTATTGATGCGTTCATCACTGATTAACTTCCAGATGATGGACCACCAATTGGCGCAACTCATTGAAAACGCACAAAACCCGGTGGCGTTGGCCTTCACTTTGCAGTTCATTAAAATCTATGGAAACACTATTAATGAAAATGATTTTCCACAAACTATTGAAAATCTGTTCCGTTTGAGTAAAGGTTCCACTCATCCATTATTTGCCGAAATTCAGTCAATTGTTGAAATGGTGAGGGGACAGCAGTCTGTTCCCGTTGGTGGCAACAATGAAGTGCCCACCGGTATGGTCTCAATGCACGACTCAGTCACGTCAGTTCAGACGCGTCAATTTGATGCCGATCCTCCCGGTCTTCTCGAGAAAACTGAACGATTACTCAGGGAATGGATTCAGTTATATCACTCTCAGGCAAATACCAGCAAAATATTCCAATTCTATGTCCAACAAATGAATCTTCAGGTGATTTCATTTCACTTTAATTCTCTTATTCTTAACCAAAACTATTTAATATTTAGGGTATTCTTAAAACCGATGACTTAATCACTCGATTTTTCCGATTGTCGACTGAAATGTGTGTAGAGTTGTGTTACCGAATACTGAACGCCGCCGCCCAAACCCCCGCCTCGTCCAACATAATTGATGTCCGCTCCAAATGCTTCCATACTTTGGATGCATTCACTCATTTGATAGTAATGCTGGTCAAACACAGTGGATCCTCATCTGCCGCTTCGGGCGCTGCTTCAGAAACCACCGCAAAACTCAATCTTCTGAATAAAGTGCTTAATATAATAGCAGGAGTGGCCACTCAGGACCAGGACATAAGACAAGCAGATTTCCAACATTTGCCATATTATCGTATATTTGTCTTATTGTTCATGGAGTTAGTGTTGGGACCGACTAATTTGGGTCTTCCCGGTTCTGTCCTACTTCAACAAAATCAACTCGGATTGGGTTTGAATCCGTCACAATTGGATCCATTACTCGAATCAATTCAATATCAAGTGTTAACTGCTTTCTGTAATACACTCCATGTTTTGAGACCATCGAAAGCGCCCTCCTTTGCATTCGCATGGCTTGACTTCATTAGTCACCGAACATTTATGGAAAAGTGTCTGCTGTCCGGTTCCATCAATACAGGATCGCCGACCAAAGGCTGGCAAATGTACGCCCAGTTGTTGATCGACTTAATTAAATTTGAGGCGCCGTTCCTTCGAAATGTAGAGTTACCCCAATCTATGGACTCTCTCTATAAAGTAATTCATATCTTATTTCTTAATTTAATTTCTAATAATTTTCTTATTATAGGGAACTCTGAAAGTATTTTTGGTTTTGTTGCACGACTTCCCTGAGTTTTTGTGTGAATACTGTTACAGTTTATGTGATGTCATTCCCTGTAATGCCATTCAAATGCGAAATCTGGTTTTGAGTGCTTTCCCACGGAATATGAGACTTCCCGATCCGTTTACTCCTAATTTGAAAATCGATTCGTTGCCGGAAATAACTCAACCCCCGCGCGGGTCCACCGCTTTGGCAAGTTTTGGGACTCAGGTTTTCAAAAAAGACTTGGATTCATATCTAAGGACTAGAAGTCCGGTCACATTCCTGAGTGATTTACGCGGATATCTGCAACAAACGGCTGCCAACAATACTACTGATTCTGCCCATTATAACACTCCTTTGATTAACGGTTTGGTTCTATATGTGGGCCAATCAGCCATTCAAACGATTCCACCAAAAAGTATAAGTATGTCGGCGATCGCTCACTCCTCACATATGGATATATTTCAAAATCTTGCGGTTGCTTTGGATACAGAGGGTATGTCTCAATCCATTGAAGAATTGAGTGCTAATAACACTTGTCTTTCAGGACGTTATCTATTTCTGAACGCAATCGCCAATCAGTTGCGTTATCCCAATTCACACACCCATTACTTCAGTTGTACTCTTCTTTATTTGTTCGCCGAAACCAACACTGAGGCCATTCAGGAACAGATTACTCGCGTGTTATTGGAAAGACTAATTGTGAACCGCCCCCACCCTTGGGGTCTATTAGTGACATTTATCGAACTGATTAAAAACCCTTCGTTTAAATTCTGGAATCACGAGTTCGTCAGATGTGCGCCAGAAATAGAGAAGTGAGTGCCAACTGTCAACTGTCCACTTCTATTATAAAACAATTGTTATTTTGTTTATTTTTAGATTATTTGAGAGCGTCGCCCGTTCCTGTAATAGCGCAACCACTTATAAGGGCACTCCCGGCACTGGCCCCTCGACTGCTGACTCTGCTCTCATCTCTCAGACAAATCAAATGTAAAATTCTATTATAGTTTTAAAATCAAATAAATTTTGTGAATAATTTTATTTAAATTTGGATAAAAAAAATTATTCAAAACTATTATTCTTATTATTATTGATAAACACTTTATTATTGAAAACCTATTCTATTGCTGTATAATTGTATTATAAATAATATGGATTTAAATAAAAATTTCAAATTATAATAGACTTTGGTTTGGATTTTGTTTTGAAAATAATTTTTTTCTTTAGTTTACATAAAAACTATGGAAACGTTTGTTGAGTTGTTTTGATCGATAACTTGTTTTCATTGCTCTGACATTTGGTGTAAAATCTCTTTTAATTTCGTTATTTTGAATAATTTAAACCAAATTTGAAAATATGTCCGATTTGTCTGAAAATGAGAAGCTTTTGATGAAAAAGATCGGAGAAAATAGTTTAGAAGACGTGAAACAATTGCTTAACGAAAGCGATGTCCGAATCAATTGTTGCGATGAAAACGGAATGAATGCTTTACAACACTCGGCATATAAAGGCAATTATGAAATAACCAAGTATCTTTTAGAGAGAGGCGCTGATGTTAACCATAACAAACATATTCATGGTTATACGGCTTTGATGTTCGCCGCACTGGGAGGCCATCAAAAAGTTGTGAATCTTTTGCTTGAAAATGACGCCAACGTTAACGCAATTAATTCTGTCGGAAGAAATGCCTCACAAATGGCGGCATTTGTTGGTCAGCACTCGACTGTTGCCATAATTAATAATTTTATGTCTCGCGAAGCGATTGAATATTACACAAAAATCCATGGCTTAGAAACTGAACCGCATTTGAATCCAAGATTGGTGTCTCCCCTCCACTCCTTCGTCAGACAAACAAATATCCATCCGATAAGAATTGGATTATTCCTTAAAAATAATTGGATTTTAATTGAAAATCCAAATAAAATAATTAAAGTTTTGGAACTTCTTTGCGAAAAACAACTGAAATCTAATGAACAAAACGAAATGATTTCAATAAAATTACATCACTTGGCCTTCATTTTCAAACAAATAACAAATCATTTGACTAAAGATCATATGAATGAAGACAAACCCCAAATAAATAGCCCTGATAAAAAGGAAGACGATATCAAAAAGTTGGATATACTTCTAAAGAGTTGGCTTAAATCTCGTCAAAGCGATGGCTTTCCTTTGTTTTTAGAACAATTGTTGCGCCAAAGTATTCGTGAATTTCCATACCATGAAAGCGCTCTCTTTCAACAACTGGTCAGAACTCTAGCAAATGTTGAAATCGGGTCAGAGCCCAGCGCTGTATCAATACTATCGCAAGCAATCAATGGTCAGAAAGGTTTTGATGAGGACTCACAAGTTTGTGGAGCCTGTGCTGAACCCAATCCAAATAAACGGTGCTCACAATGTAAACAAATGTCTTATTGTGATATCGAGTGTCAGAAACTTCATTGGAGTTCTCATAAAAAGTTTTGTAAACCCATTAATAAATCTGAATAACTGTTTTAATCACTACTCATTCAAAACAATTTGGATTTAAATCAATTTAAGTCATATATTAATCATAAATTCAAATATAAAATTGATTATCAATTATAAAACCAATTAAACAAAAGTTTATTTTTTGTTTTAAACATTAGATTTAGAGAATTATACAAAAGTTATAATATTTTAGTTATATTTTTAGAAAATGTCAATTATTTGTCCTAAAAATTTACAAAAAAGAAGTTTGTAAATTAATTTAAATGTTTTTAATGTATTTTCTATATTTTATTGGCGTTTATATAACTTCTTTGATCTCTTTATTATGTTATATAAAATTTGATTAAATTCTTTAATTAACAATTTTTGAATGAATTCAATTATTTTAAAAAGTTGCTAGTACAAAAAGTGCATAGCTTGCGGACAAACACATAGCAGTCTACATAAATCTTTGAAAGAAAGTGTCCAACAATTGTATTGCCGTCGGAGTCAAATCTCAAAAGTGTAGTCAAAAACGTTTCTGAGCCGTTTGCGATGAAATGGAGCCAATGGTTCAGGTGTTGAAAGAGCCACAAATTGAAAAGATTACAATTCCATTGCAAATGAATTCTTCCTTTGGATTAATGGCTACTGTTTCAGCACTTCTTGTAGTCATCGCTCTCTTCATTTAATTATTTATTTTAAATTCTTTTCATTTAT
>JAQFZI010000116.1:0-24220 GCA_034695605.1 Eupelops occultus | reverse complement strand
ATAAGAGCGAAGACTACATCAATAGAAACAAAACATTATCTGAAACTTCGGTAAGAAAATATGTTCGCTCGACTTCTTGGGGTCGGATCGCCCGCCGAATGAAGACTAAACCTCTATTGAGTGATAAGAATATCAGAGACCGGTTGGCATTCGCTCTCGAAGTCAAAAAAAGAGGTTATTGTGATGACAGTCGTCAAGGGGTACGTCTTCGGGAAAACATATTATTTACCGACGAATCAATTATTGAGTTAAATCCGAAACCGAATTCACAAATAACAAGAATTAGGACATCGAAAAAGAATATTCCAGTCATCCAAAGACCTAAACATCCGCTTAAAATTATGGTCGTTGGAGGCATGACTGCAAATGGAGTAACTGAACTCTATGTGTGTCCAAAAGGCGAAATAATCAACGGACAGGTCTATGAAAATAAAATTCTTCCGATATATTTAGACGCCATTAATAATGAAGATTTGATTCCAAACCGAAGATTTGCCACTTTTCAACAGGATTCCGCCCCTTGCCATGGAATCTCAACTGTGGTCAAAAAGATAGAGACTACTTTTTCCGAGTCTTGGACGAAGAGGTTTTGGCCCGGAAACTCTCCCGATTTCAATGTGATTGAACACTTATGGAAAGAACTTCAGGATTCTGTGTTCGATAAACCAATACCTAAATCACGGGAACAACTAATCGCAAGAGTCCAACAAAAGTGGAAATCCTTCACAGCTGAGAATTTGAAAAAACTCGTCCATTCATTCCCGAAACGCATAAATCAAGCAATTGTTAATGAGGGTCGACATACCGACTACTAGTCTATAATTATATTTCAAAAGTCTTTTCTAATCATTTATAGTTTTCTGATTAAAACTAATTAAAATTAAAAGTTATAAATCTTTCAGATATTGTGTGCGTATACTGTAGCATATTTGATATTTCATTTTTAAATCGATTTTTATTTTGTCGACACTTTTATAATTTATTGTTTGCTGTCACTCCGACTCTCTTCCCGTTTAAGTAATAATTTAATTTTGATTATCAAAAAAACTCAATCAATTTATAGCTCATAATTTATATGCTGTTCGCCTCCAAAAAAAAAATTGAATCCATTATCTCAAAATGTTCTAGATTATCTTTATGCAAAATTGGTTTAAATATTTTTGATTAGTAAAGAAATTTTAGTATATTATATATGTATTAGTTTTTAACTACATTTACTGAAAAAATGTAGTTTATAATCTCGTTCGTTGAACCCAACCAACCCACCCACTCCCCCCTTAAATTTTCAAAATTTTGCGAAAATGGGGAAGTTCTTTATTGAAAATTGCCCATTGTCAATGGGATTTCTAAATTCTGGTCTAAATAATGTGCAAATGTAGTGCTCATTGGATTTGAGCCAAACCTTGTTTATATGTAGAATCTTATTCTATTACCATGTTAATCAAGATATGTTAAATTGAACTTTATTGTTACTTAGGGTCGCGCTTAAGCTTTTTCGGCCAAAATTTTCCTGGGGGAGGGTAGTTTTGAACCGAAACTAGGGGTTACCTCCAGACCAAAAGATTAGGGAGTATTTATGCTATAACCCCTTCTGCATCACTGGCTCTGAATATATTTAATTCGATAATTAATAATCTTAAAAATGTTGAGCATAAATTTTACCTTTTACTTATTATAAATGACCATCTTTTTAGACTACTATTTATTAAGGACCTATGATAGATTGTAATTGCTCAATGGTCAATTTTCTATGAGTTGTGTTGCAAAACCAATATTTTGGTAATTGTTTAGATTAAAAGCCATACATTCTGTGACAACTGCAACACCTGACAAATGAGTTTTCTTCTGACAACTAATCACAAAAAATGAACTAATATTTAATAGCTCTTTCCTAGGGATGTGCAAGGGGAGATGTGTATAGCCTAAATACATCATTTTTATATAGTTTATTTTTCTGTATTAGAGAGTTAAGAATACCTCTACAATTCTCTTTTTCAAGCTTTATGTTAGAAAAAATTCAAGTTCTCATTTCGGTCCTAAAATTTTGCAAGATGATTCCGCTTTGCAATGATAAATCTTATGCCGAAACTCGAGAACTTATAAGTTATTTGACAACATATTAAAGAAACTGTAATCTCAATATCTAATAATAAGTTCAATATTATCTAGGCAAGTCTGGATAAAATTCATTGTAATTTTGTTTAACATTTAAGCTCATTATTATTTTTCAAACTATGATTTCTATCACATATATTAATACCTGGAAGGAAATTGATGTAAACACTAAACTTATATACGATTCATAATTAAGGACTGAACGGAAATTCAATCGGAGATTCAGAAAATCAATTATTTACTTATTACTAGAGTTCATAATTAAATATGAAGTTCATCATAAAATGTCATCTCTTAACATTTCTGATGAGTGCTTCTCCTGAAAGAATAAATCAAGCTAAATATTGCCCAATATTTATGAAAATATAATAATAAGTAATATTTAACAAAAATAACCTTAAGATACAAAATAATAATTCTTTTTTCTTTCATTAAAAGATATTTTTGTATATTTTTTGATAAAATAATAAATAAAATATTTATTTCAGAAACAAAGATATTTTCTCCGAATTTTATTATATTTTTTTAAATATCTTATTTAAGGACAGAGACTATCGATTTCTGGCTTATATTGAAATGAATTGAATTATCGCTCAAATGGTTTTCAATAAAGAAATTTTCTATTGAATTTCTTTTAAATCTAAAGTAAGATTATTTTTGTCCATGCTCATTCAGGGACAGCATCTTAACTAATTATGATTCATTAACCTATTAGTGTTAACATGAATTTTATTGTCAACTCTTTTTTATATCAAATTAAAGACAATTAGAATTGATTAGAAAAAAGGAGATTTAGATTACATTAAATTGGATCAAACTCTCAAATATTTGAATATTTGTTTTGTCTATTATATAATTATAATTAGTAGTATTCATTTGGTCAAATTTAAAATAAAAAGCTAGTGTAATTTATTGTTAAAACTCATTTGTTCCTTTCAATTGTGTTTCATAACCTCTATTATTACCTGTTTTTGTTGTCATTTAATTCATTTGTAATTTTCATTTTTGTATTTATCAATAAACTTAAAGCCCTAAATTTGAGTTATTGTTTAATTGGCTAAACTTGAGCAAGCTACATATGTGCATGAAATATGACACTGAAATTGGTCAAATCAGCAGGAGTGGTTATATAACTAATCAAGTCTGAAAAGCCTTTTTTAGACTTGAATAAATCTATTTTGGAACTCTCTTTTAAATCCGAATCCTTTAAAATTTTAAATAATTTTAGGAAATTTACTCAAATAAAGTTAATTTAATTTGGAAACTTTTTAATTTTTAAAATAAGCACATGAACAGTGATGCCCAAGAGAGGTATACCGTATACCCCCTAATTTTTTGGTCTGGAGGTACCCCCTAGTTTCAGTTCAAGCTGCCCCCCACGAAAATCTTGGGCGAAAAAGCTTGCAAAAAGTGTAAATTGTATTAAAAAAAAGTTAACAAAATTTTTGAGGAATTGTAACATTACCTCTATGGACAGGTCTATGAAGGTTTGAAATTGTGCAATACACCCCTATAACCCCTAATTTTGAGAATTTTGGGACCCCCTTTCTCAAGGAGCTTGGGCATTACTGATGAACAAAGATTAGGTATATAAAGATGTTTTTATTATTATTCTTGACACTACTCTAGAATTCTCAATAGAGATTAGCTATTCTTAAATATTCATATCTTTTGAGTGGGTTTTAAATTAAACTTATTTTAAATTTAAATGAATAAAAACATTAAAAGCAAATAAATGTATAAAAAATTTAAAATTCTAGATAAAATTTAAGTATTTTATATACTCATTGATTTGTGGAAAGATATCTTGAATTGCATTATAAGTTTGGAGCGGCAGCCAAAACAGTGCGAAAAGAATCACAATAATGAAGAGCATCTTTAAAACCTGTTGAAACAAAAATAATTTATATTATTTTAATTAATATATTTCCTGTAATTATAACACATTCTAAAAAGTATTGCAAATATAAATTGTTGGAAAACTCTTAAAGTCAAACATTTTTATGATATAAGTAATGGAAAGAATATATTCTTTTTTAATTTGAAAAATAATTTAAGTTTATTATTAAAATGAAAAAAAATAATGAATTCATAAAAATCTAGAAACTCTAAAATTTGACTCTATAACAGTTATTCAATATAATAAGTAAATATACGATTTTGTCAAATGAATTGAAGACAATCTTTTTTGTTAACCGAATAATTGACACAAATCTCTAATTAAAGTTATATTCTTTAAAAAAGTTTAATAAAAAATAAATTTTTCAGAAATGAATTTTTATTTAATTTAATAGTATTTTCACTTATATTTCAAAGCAAATTGATGTCAATTAAGTCAAATCTCTTATAAATTTTATTTAAATAATGAATTCAATAGAACTGGTTTATAAATTGGAACAATTGAGACAAACCTTTCTCTTCTCTCTATTGATATAAATTTGATTTCTATTCGGTGATTGATTTCTTGCGTTTCTATTTCGATGGTTTATGGCATCAATTCTTCTCAATTTATATACGATATGATGACTTGGATTTTCTCTTCTATTAATGGTCTCAATATAGAGAGTATAAGCCATCCGTCCGTACGCTCCGGTTATGAGAAAAACCGGCAAAAAATATTGAATCACAACAAGGAATCTGTTGTAAAGTTTTAACGAATCAGGTGAAATCCCTATATTATGGCAAAATGGCTTCGATGGTAAGACTAGATAATTATCATCTTCTGTTTTATTGGTGAATAGATTAGTCAGGTTCATTTTACTAATGGCCACGTCATCTGGCACCATTGTTACGCCCAACGCTAAGTACATTGGAATGGCTGTAATTATAGCTATAATCCAAATGGCGATAATTATGAGCTGTGCTCTCAATTTTGTTAATCGGGGCCACAATGGGTTAACAACAATGCGGTATCTGTCGATAGCAATAGCTGTCAGTGTGAAGATCGACACATTCACTGATATAACATTTATAAAAGGACAGAATGGACACAT
This sequence comes from Eupelops occultus, assembly GCA_034695605.1. Taxonomy (NCBI): domain Eukaryota; kingdom Metazoa; phylum Arthropoda; class Arachnida; order Sarcoptiformes; family Phenopelopidae; genus Eupelops; species Eupelops occultus. The sequence continues at coordinate 19,112 of JAQFZI010000116.1, read as the reverse complement.
AAAACCTGGTAAAAGCCAGCGCTGGAGTAGTGCTGATTGGAATTGAAATGGTATAGAAAGGGCGCCGATCAACATATCAGCGAAAGCCAGGTTGGCTAAGAAAATATTGGTCACTGTTCTCATTCTGTGGGACCGGACGACAATCCATAAAACAATTCCATTGCCTACAATAGCACACAAAGAAACGGTTCCATAAGCGATGGCTAACAATACAATCAAACCGATCGGAACGTCATATAGTTTGGCGAAATTGGGAAGACTTGTGGAGTTGGGAACCATATATATTATCTCTTCCATTCTTATTCAAACAGGAATTCAGATAATAAATGAATATATTTAAGAAACTTCAGCTAAAGTTTTGAGTGTTTGGCGCAGACATAGACACTACCTCTGATCTGATACCACTTTGAATGAGAATAAGTTTGATTCAATTGAATGAAGTAGACTTTCAAACCCTGACTACAGCGACGAATCCCCGACTCAATAGAACATTGATTTTTTTGAAAGCCTGCAAAATAGGAGTAACACAAAAAGGAATAAGTTGGGAATTATTTATCCCTTCAACAACTTTTCCATAGAACTGTATTTCAGATTAATTTTTGTTTAAAAACTTCAATCAAAAGCTAATCATAAATTCATTTATGATTTCTTCTAATGGCTGTCAGTCTTAATGCCATTCATCACTAATGAAGCCAAAGAAACTCAGAATAATTAAGTGTCTAATGGTTTGTTGCAATCAATAGATTAGAGACCAAATTAAAGACTTTCATGTTATGACAATTGGGATAACGAACAGCACAATCATCAGACAAATCAAACTTACTTTTGATCTTAGTTTCATCATTCAGTTCTTCTTCTTTCAGTTCTTCTCGTTTACCAAAATTGGATACAATTTCTTCCAATTCTTCAAAATTTCATAAATTCTTTCATATTTTTGCTCGAAATTGAATATTGAGTTATTGTATCGGATTTAATGTCGAAAACTAAATTGAAATCCAATTATTTGCCATTGATTTTTAATCAAGTTTCTTTTTTTACAAACTTGTGGATTGATTTCGGAATCCAATTACTAAAGAAAAAAATATTTGATGAAAAATAAATACCTTCTTTCAAAAAATGAATCTATGTTTTCGACTTCAATTGCTTTTAGTTTAAATTGTGAAGGAGTGAAAAGAATGTAAGGAATGGCCAATAAATAAAAGTGATGTGAAATAAAAAAAACTTTCAAATTATAACTCGATTTCGTTAAAAGACTAATTGGTCTTTAAAAACGATTTCATTGAAGACTTTTTTTTAACAGAACCCAAAACTGATATAATTTTGAACTGGTTTTAAAACTAATAATAAATATTTGAGTGGGTGACCAAACTTTTAGACTAAACAGTGTATTAGAACCAACACATCCATCAATTATTTCATTTCTCTTAAAAGTTTCTTAAGACTTACATACAATATACTAATTCTTGTGATTACTTATATTCACATTATTGAGGGTCCGTAGGCTGCCTTTCTATCATATTATCAAGTAAATGATCAAGGCTGATTTTCGTCATTAGTATGATGTCATTCTGGCCAACTTTGAGCTATAAAGCCTAATGTCAAACCTATTTAATATGAAACAAAAAACACCTTTTCTTACAATTCATTGAAAACTTAAAAAAAGTTATTGTTTAAGAAAAAAAAGAAATAATTTCAAATATTAGCTTGGTGTTCTGATATACAAAATTTGTAGTTTCATGTTTATGCAATCAAAGAAGCTCAGTCTTGCAATTATTAATAACTAGGATCAAATCTGTAAATAATTGGAAATCTTTCTCATTAAAAATCATTTTGAAAACAAATTTAAGGGATTTTCTGAATTAAGTGCTTTTAATATAAGTTTTAGACATTTTAGATGATAAGTAATTTCATTACATTAATTGAATAGTTTTTTTTTGTCTTAAAAATAAGTTTTCAAGCTATTCAACCTTGGCAAATTTTCAAAACCAAAGTGTTCGGATTAAATAAATAACCTTAGGGAATATGACCTTTTATTTATTAACCTGGTTAATAAAGTTTCGGAGAAATTTTAACCAAAAGAACTAAAAAATAAAGACAATTGTGTTAAATTGATCACCCTTGGTGATTCCTTAGAGATTTTTGCTTTCAAATAAATCGCTTTATCCTTATCTGCACTGAAATAAAGAACTTTGAAAATTGCAAACAAAATAATTGAGGCATAAAATCTCATAATAAATGATAAGTTTTCACATTTATTCGATAGCAATGACAAAAAAATAGCTAAAATTTCAGTTTTTTTAAACATGCCTTTTATTATATAATTATACTTGCTAACAAAAATAATTATTTTATTATATATAAAATATGAATCTCATCAAACTTCTTAAAACTAATTTAACTAACTAAATATGTAATTAACTTGATAGATTCTTGTTTTTTTGCTGGAGTTTTGCCTTTAGCTATCTCATTTTGATTGTGAAGAGTCTGAGTTTCTATTTGAAGTTACAATCTATTCATTGGACTGGAAGTCAGGTTTAATCAATTTTGAGGCAAAATACAAATGACATAAAATGAAATGCAGTAAATAATTGGTCGGAGTTGAGCACAATTTAATGGTTTTTACATACAATTGAATGTTTCATTTGAATCCAATGTTATGTCATTGGAATAAGTAATTGATTTTTAGATTAAAAATAAATTCCTATAATTCCTATATTTTTCTATATTATTATATTTTCAGGGTTTCTAAAAACAATAGAGAAACAAGGTTAGGCTCAAATCCAATGGGCACTACATTTACCCCCTTATCATTAAAAACCATTTTACCATTTTAAGCATATTAAGAAAAGAACGATATTTAAATAAAATATTGTTTTAATAAAATAGTATATAATCAGTGATACCCAAACTCATCGAAATAGGTGAAAGGGTACATTTTGGATGGCGTTTACTTCTAATAGGCTTACTGTTAAAAGTCTGTTTAAACCGGGTGTATCAAAAATTTTTATTAGATAATAAGAAAATTAATAGACCTGTTTAAATTTCGAATTCATAATATAGTGTATGTAATAGTTAACATTATTATTTTAAAACTTCTATGAAACTTTATAGACCCTATAATATATTTCTTCAAACTTTTTCATTATTTTTCAAACCCCAGGTATATTTGAGAAATTGTTGTTCTTGGAAATTTTGAGACATTTAGATAACTAACCTTAAAGTAAGAAATAATTAGAAAACTCTATTGAAACAAATTGCGTTTCATTCACTACATTGTGTTTAAAAATATTGTCGACATTTTAAAAAACAAATCGATTTCATTCAGGTATTCAAAAAATTCAAAATGAAATTCAAATTCTTTCATTTATTAATGAAATCCAATTTTTGTGATCATATCTTAATTAGCAAATTTCAAAATTTGGAAAATCACCCTAAGATCGAGAACCTTGTGCATTTCTAATTTTAAGGTTTTTGTAATTTAATTTATTCTTCGTTTAAAAATTAAAGAAATATTATTTTTTTATATATAATATAATTTATTGATTATATTTAATAATCAATATCTGAACAAACTGTTTATTTATAGATATTTAACCAAGGCTACATAAATGGGTGTTTTTCCTCTGATTTTAGAGAATACCAGTCAAAGATTAAAATTAGCATTTAAAATTTAAAGATTCTACAGAAACTCACTTTACTATAAGAACTAAAATTTTCAGTTCATTTAAATACCATGGGCTATTAGAAAAAGAAAAAGCTATGCATCTTGATACTTTATGTGACAATTCTATACAATAAAATAATAAGTAATAAAAAACAATGTTTCTATAAATAATTTATGAGACTTTTTCTGGCGATTTATCGATCGATGAGATGGTTCCCGAAGGACTTGGATAGCTGTTGGCCTGAGCACCAGTCAATTTGCCTGGAGTACTTGAGTGGGAGTTATCTACGTTTTCGCCCGGAATATAACAGACACAACAAGAAGGGAAAAGAAATTCTGAGAGGAACGGCCCTTTATATGGATTCCAGGGATCGATTACAAGCAATTTCTGTGTATTATATCGTTGACGACAACTGCTGTGATAACAGGGAGGTATGAAATTACAATAAGAGCCGGTGCCGTGTCTACAGATCACTTCAGTCACGTATTGTTGATAATGATCTGTATTAATGACGACAAGCCATCTGCCGTTAGTATTCTTAGACCAGCCTGGTCTTACTATGCGAGTAATTGAATCACATACCAGTCCACCACTATTATCATTAGCCAGAGTTGGCATTACCTGATGTCTAAGATCGCGAAATAGTTTCTCGAGCGGCCATTTGTAATATTTTGTAACTTCTATAACAACTTTGATGGGATAATCTTCTTTATAACTGCAATAATATCGACCATAATGAGCACAGGGTGGAGATTTTGAAGCACCAGCCGGACCGTTGTCTTCCTCGTTGTCTTTTTCATAATTATGATTTCCAGAGTCATCCTTCTCTTCTTCGTCGCTCTTCAATATATGAGTGGTTTGGCTATCATTCGGTTTAGAATTGGCTGAATTCAGAGGTGAGTGAAGGGAGTGTTGACTTTTAATTCGTTCGGATCTCAAAGCCTCAGCGGTGGCCAAATCCCCACTATTTTGATTCTCATTTAAAACTTTTACATATTTTTCGGGCCTATCCTTCAAATAATAAGTCTGATTGAAAGTTCTTGCTTTGTCTTCTCCGCTCAGCCACGAAGATATTTGCGACAACTGTTCATTTCGAGTCATTTCATCATTTGCTTAAATAAATTGAATTAAATTATTAGATTACAAGCAAAATACAATTTGACCTTGAGATAACGGAATCCATGTTGTTTGCCCTTTATATCAGGATAATATTATGGGTAATTAAATTATAAGGAACAGGAGCTGCCATTTCAGCAGAAACTGTAAGGTTTACTCATTTTCTTTATATCGAATGCCGTTATTTCCAATTTCACAGAATTTCACTAAAAAAACAAATACCTATTTTTCCATAGATTTGTTCGAGGTATTTGTCAGCTCCGGGCAAATCAAAAGAATAGGAACTATTCTGAAGGGAATCTAAAATGGACTTCAAATGTTCCGTATTTTGTAATTTACTGAACAAATTCTGGGAATTTCTGAAATACGAAGCATTTTCTGACGAAATCTCTTTACTTTTTGATGAATTTGATATAATTATACAACTTTTGAATACAAATATCGAAATCAATAAACAATTCAAACGAAGAAAAGTATTTGAATCAAATAAATATTGATAACCAAAGAATACATATCTATTGGCATCCATTAGATTCAACTCTTTCTGAGACACAATTTAATCCACAAAAAGTTACATCAATTTTATAATCAAATAAAGAAAATTATGTTTTATTCAATAAAACTATTTTTAAACATTGGTTTGAGTCTTGAGAATAGATATCTATCAGATATATCGACTGCAATGAGAAGAACTGTCGAATAGACTGTTCGCTGGCTTTCCATTCAAGTGTTTATTTTAGAGTTCATTTCAAGAGAGAGAAAAAATACTCAAAATATCGTTTATTCGCTTCAAAAGAATATTTTAGAAAATATTTGACAAAATTTTTAAAATATTGTTCAAAAATATTAAATAAGCACAACTGAATGATTGGGCCCACGGCATATCCCAAAGCATTTCCGTATATTGGAGGCAGACATAGACTGTAATTGCTGTGAAGTGTTGCTAAATATTGCTTTCTTTGTGTTTCCGACGTTTTGCTGTCATAATAAAAAGTGTTATCTTTTCCTAATCTAAAGGATCTCTTCTATTATTCTTTGAAATTATTTTTTTAATTCCATTAAAAATACTTAAATGAATGAATAAATTTCAAATAGAAATGAATTCCCTATTCGTTTGCCATATAAAAAGAGGATTCAATTTGGAGAACCACTGAACTGAACTTAAATAAAAAAGTTTTTTCAATACAATTTTATTATTTATTAAACATAAAACATAATATTAAAAGTGGTTTTCATCGAATCAATCAATATTTGTTCTCAAATAACTATTGGGAATAAATTATTATTAATGTTATCAACTTTGATAAGAAAATCAAATCATCTTTTTATTTATTATTTCTGTTTTATCAAAATTAAAGGTAAATAATTCAACAATTTTTGGGTTATATATAAATTCGGGTTATTTATATATTTGATTAGAGTGTGGCTAATATTCTCTTATCACTGCTCTGAAAGGTTTAAATAATCTCCTCATTCATCAAATCATTTCTCAAATTTCAGGCTTTAGTTCAATTGCTTTTCGGTGATTTTTGCAATGATATAAATGTAGCTATTATATATATAAATGAACTGGATAAAATGCTTTTATAAGAGGAAACTTATTTGAGTGACAAATATTATGAAGATAGTCATAAATAAAACAGTTTTCTTCTAGGTATATTTTACTAAATGGTAGTTTTCGTCTGTTTAAAAACGTTTCTTTTGTCACTAATTGTTAGTAACAATAAATTATTAGTAAATATTCACTAAATTTAAATGTTTTTGGAATGATTTTAAATGAATGAATGGTTGGACAGACACTCAATTTTAGGCGATAATTATAGATACTATCAATTATATTGGTTCTAACTGTCGAAGCGTTTTATCTAAAAAGGAGTCAAATAACTGTTTCTTCATTTAATCGCTATTTGAATATCATTTGAATAACAAACTTCACGTCTTTTGATAATTGGTTTACATTTTTTTCACAAAAATATACTTAAATTTAAATGTTTGTAATTTTTGCATAACTTTTATTGAAACAAAATTTGAATGAATCGATTAAAATAGAAATTGGAAAATACATTAATTGAAAATTTAATGAGAGATTTGTTTAATATTGTCATTAATATTCAAACTTTTATTTATTAATATTATATTTTAGAGATTATTAAGAGATTAGCAAATTTACCAAGAACAGCAGGTGGATAACCCTAATTCGCCAAAACACAATTTTTATTAAAGAAAATTCTATATTATACCTGACCTTAATGTATGCTTAGCACCGGAAGATTAAAATGTAGAGTGACCAGATCTTCTTTATTGGCCATGATTCTCCTTGGTTATCATTGACTTTTGAATGTTCTCCTTGGTAAAGTTTTGAAATAAACATTAGACTCCTGGAAAGTTTTAATAATATTTTCTATAACTTTCTTCATTTTTTGCTCAAAACTTATGGTAATTAACGAAAACCTCTTGATTTTTTTTGAGGATCGCATTATTCAGATGCTCTGATCATTAATCGGATTACTTGACTTCTCAGGGAATTAATGGAAACAATTTTCAAATTAGAAACAAGTTTTTCCAATTAATTATCTCGAATCAATTTTTTGCCAAACCTATGAGGAAATAAACTCTTTGCGAGTATTTTAATGAAAGATGTTTACGAATTACAACAATTAGACCATTGATTATATCAACTATTTATAAACATTAGGTATATAATAGAAAACATCTATTGATTTAATTGTTGGATCACTTTCTTTATATCAGAGAACAAGAGTAAAATGAATGAAAAAAAGACTCCAGGAAGTGCTCAAAATATTTTAAATTAGAGAATTGACAAAAATGATCGAAACAACATTAAGACTAAAATTTAAGACTTATTGCCTCCAAAAAATATCCAATCATTTGATAATTGTTTCGTTTTAAGTTTTAGTTGATCGCAAAACTGTACTGCATACTCTCAATTTCATATGAAATTAGTTTTATCCAAGTATTTTTGATAATGATCAAGTTTACATTTTGAAATAACATGTTGATACAGCTTCGAGGGTTTGTCATCCAATATATCATTGAATATATTTCTGAGAAAACAAAAACAAAATAATTATTATTTTTAATTAATTATTAATAATTAGTATTTTGATCTTTAAAACTCAAAGAACCCGAAAAATGAAAAACTAATGAATTCTCATTTTATTTATTAACAAACTTTTGATGAGTTTTCTTTCAATGAAAACATAAAATTGTTTTTTCAAAGAAAAAAATCATTTAATTAAAAGAATGTTTTCTTCACTTTTCATAATAAAGAATTAGTTTTTAAATTGAATCCAAATTATATGTTAATTAGATATCAGTTTTATGTATATATAAATCAAACCTTTAATATAATTCAATAAAATTATAGATTTTTATTAAGGAATTAAGTTTGGAAAAATAAGCCTTAAAAGTTTTGCATTTTTATCCCTTTTTATGAGTTTCTCAACTATTAGCAAGTTTAAATCCTTTAAGAAGTTTGGTTTAATTATAAATTTGGTTTTTATAAAGGCTATTATTGAGAGAATATTTAAATGCTTTTGATTTAAACAAATATTCTTTTTTACAGAATATTTTGGACAATAATTTTACCAATAATTCAGTTAAGGTTTGAATCAATAGATGGCAGAAAACATTTTATTTATAACAATATTGCAGTCAAAGACTTAAAGCTTTACTAAATTGAGGTCTAAATAATAGACCGGTTGTTCTGTTAATATTTTTTAGATGTATTCCTTTATTTGACAAAACTTTATTTCATAAATCGTTTCTTTTAATCAAAATATTTTGATTGAAAATAGTTTATTAAATATTTATTTACTTATTTTTTTTTATTATAAGTTATTTTTATTTAAAATTTATTATACTTTTATTATTTTAGTTTTGAATAATATATAATTTTTTGCTTTAATTAAGTGTTTGTGTATTTGTGTCAATCAAATCAATAATAATTTTGAGTGAAATGTCAATAGAATTGAGTCCCGAAAATCAAGTTTATGTTAAACTCAATCGTTTGAATCGTTTGGTATTTAATTTATTTTTTTAAAATAAATACTTTATTTAATATTAAATTTAATAGAAATCTCCAAAAATATGTCTTTCGTTGACATCTAATGACGACAACAAACCGATTAAAATAACTGAATTCGAAGCAATTAATCCATTGAATTGTAATTCGTGTCAAGTCTTGAAACGAATGGTCGCTATTAAAGACATTGCAATCAATCGATTGAATGCCGACAGAGAAGATCTCAAACTTAAATTGACTCAAATTAATAACAAAAACATTGAATTAAATCAAAAACTTAAACGTTTCGAAGCGGAAAAAGTGGTTGACATCAAAACTGGTGATAATTCTGATTACAAACAATTAAAAACCAAATATGAAGAACTCGAAGCAATTAATAGACATTTAAGACAACATTTGAATACTTTGAGACTTGTTTTCAATGAATTACATAATACTAGTGAAAGCACTTCCAATGAGGTGACAATCAATGCGAGTAACTCTTCGTCGTCTACTTCTACCCAAACGGTGACCAAAATAGAGACCAAATCTGAAAACAAAAGCACTTCAACTGATTTGAACACAAATACCGACAAAACTAACGAAAGTTTAAAAATTGACTCAAATATAAGCGATAATTCAAGAGTTGATAGTTTAGATGAAACTGTGATTTCAAGTTTCGATAAATGGTATAACAAATGAAAATAAATTTACTTTAAAATCAAAAATTAAACAAAAATTTATTTCATTTTGAATATCATTCAAATGTTTTTATTTGTGACTAAATTTCAAATATATTCACAACTATTTTATTCTTATTTTCAAATTACATTTCAATCACTGAATTAAATTCAATTTTGGTTACAATAAAATGATTTTAAATAAAACATTTCAACTAATTTTCAAATAAAATTTATATAACATTTAAAATAAATTACAGAATATTTTTTGCGATGATTTCCAAAATCATTTCAAAAATTAAGGAAAGATTTGAAATTATGACTGAATTTTCAAAAACAGACAAATTGTAAGACTAGACGACAAATTCCAATAAAAATGGTTTCAATACTTCAAACACTATGAATGAGAGATCGTTTTATTGATGGCTTGTCATATGTCGAGTCAAGTGATGCCGTTCTCTGAATGTTTCGTTACATATATTACATCTGAGTTTTTCTTCTCTCTTCTTCTTCATAGTGTCGGTAGTGGTCGCGCTTTTGTGATGAGACCTCATGTGATAAACCAAATCAGATGTCATTCTGAAGGTGGCGTTGCATTTGGCGCACCAGTTAGAGGTTGGAAATGTCAGTGCAGCCAATGATGGCGGCAAATATGGCAACAAAGTATTGGACACCAATGACTTGGAATTAGAACTCGAGAGTGAAGTCGGTAGAGTTGATGGCATCGGTGCCGGTATCTGCATCGGTGATAACATTGGATGACTTAATGAGGCTGTGCTCGATGGTAGCACCGAAGTAGTGGCCACTCTTTGATATAATGAAGAAAAGTCATACGGGTTTGTCACTGAACTTAGTTTGTGATCAACTTTCTTGAAAGCACTCGTCATTAGTGAGGAGGGGTTCATATCGATGGGTGCTGTGCTGCTCGCTATTAAATTGTTTTTTCGGACAGCATTCGGAGATTTCGGTCGATGGAAAGCACTTGAGTTGATTGTTATTATACTTTCTTCGCATTTATTTGATTCGAAGCCATTTTTATTGCGTTTATTCGGAAAACTTTCGTTTGACTCCTCTCTGACCAGAGACGCGATGTCAAAACCTCTCTTCTTCACCGTATGTGGCTTTGCTTCAGATATGGTCCCGTTATTAACCAATGGTCTCATATCAGAAGAACCAGAATTAATCGATCGGATACTTCCATTAGAGGGAACAGGAATTGAATCGATTTGAATACGTTTGGGACAAATGCATAAAATATGAACCACCGCTACATTTGAGTACATAAACACTTCATTACAAAGTGGACAAAAATATCTTGTGCTCCCATTTATATGACTCGAAGAAGCCTTCGGAAGTCTATTTTCCAATTCATGACTAAACCAGGCGTATAGTTTTGGTGTCTCATTAGGTCTCTGCTCGACATCATTGTTGTCATCAAAACGAATATTACGAATGGCTTTGAAATAAAAGTTTCCGTTTCTGTAAATAATTTTAATATTCTGTTCCGTCGAATGTCTGGCGATTTCTATTTTGGAAAATAATTCTTTTGAAGGATTAGTATTATTGTTGTTATCGTCACAAGACTTGAATGATAGCCAATGCAATGGATTAGAAAATGGGCCGAAAAGCTGTCCTTTGGATATGTTGGAAGTTATAGTGTTTGAAGTGCTCTCAATGGTATTACCACCATCTGATTCGCTTCCCTCAGTCATCATTGGCATCAAATCAGATTAGTCTTTAATGCATTCAACCATTTCTTTTGATTTAAGCTGAAAAATGGAAATACACTAAAATTATTAACCGATTGAACAGCATTTGATCAGAATATAAAAAAATGTTTGACATTCATATAAAATCATGATATTTGGGTTAGTCTTTCCTTTTTCTAATCTCTAAATACTGATAAGTTGAGTCAATTTATTCAGTAAACAGATTCAGCCAACAATAACTTTGTGGTGAATAACTCTGAAAGACTATCAAAGTATTCATATTTGTATAGTTATATCGAATCAGAATAAAGTCTATGAGTATATCATATTCACTAAAACTAACGTCAAAAGCAAAAGAATAAGTTTATGAATGATATTAAAAGAGAGAGAGAGAGAGAGAGAGAGAGAGAGAGAGAGAGAGAGAGAGAGAGAGAGAGAGAGAGACCGTATTAAAGATTGGGCGAAGTCTAGCAGAACATATTCGTGAATATGATAGCAAAAACCCTCTGCTTTGATAGCAATGGAAAACATGATGAGATGCTCTCATCTCTTTCCGCTCCGATTCGTTAATTTGCATTTGAAAGGAACATAATGTAGCTTTTATGCTAAACTTGCATATTGACAGCACTGCCAGTCACACACTGCCAACCAATCCATATCAGACTCCAAACGCAATTCCTGATAAGCGAAGGCTCGAACTCACTCTTATTATTCAGATTTATTTTTCTTTTAATTATATTTGTTTTGCAATAATTCATATTTCGGTGAATTAGAGACAAATAATAGCCTTCTCTTAACCAAAATTACATATATTATCGATTGAAAACTTTTTCATTTAAATTAGTTTTCTTATAAGAAAATGTCTAACTTTCAGATCATTTCTAAAGGAGATTCACTTTAGAGAATTATCAGGAAAATGATTTAAATTCATCTTGATAAACGCATGTTTTATTAAGTTGTAAGACAGTGATTAATGACAAAGTGACAAAACAGGCGTTTTATTCGTTTATTCATTAATCATATGTGTTTTAAACTCTTAAACCCAGACATAAAAAAAAGTAAGAAAACTAATCTAACAATTCTTCAAATCTTAAAGAGTTTAAAAGCATCGTTACGTCAATTGTGGTTTTTGTTATTTATTTTTAAAATGGTCTAGATCTTCTGCTGTTTTACAGATTTAAATAAAAATCTTAGGAGAAGTCATCTTTAGTGTCAAGTGATAAAAGTAACAAAAAGTGATGGATTGTTTTAATCTTCACAAATTGAATTTGAGTCTCAATTGTAGTCTCAAACTTCTGAAATATTTTATTCAAATTGATATATCTATTGATGTATTTTAGGCTTATATTAACTTATTTGTGTCGTTAAACCCATGATATATGTCTTCTGATAACTGAATACATATTTATTAATATAATTAATAAATCACTGAATGAATCAATCGATAAATTTATATTCTTTTTGGAGATTAGAAAAATCTATTAATCCTCATATTTATAATCAAAATAATAGTATTCACTGATTATTAATCTTTCAATCTTTGATTAGACTTTCAATTATAAGATTGCTTTCAATAAGAAGACCATAAAATATGAGTGAAATTCAAGATAATAAACAAACAAAAATGAAAAATAAAACTTTGAATGTGATTAATCGCCTCAAACCTTTAATTTGAGAGGGTCTTGATAACCAGCATCAAGAACAAACTTTAATCAAAAGTTTTAATAGATTACCGGAATAAAAGTAATGATTGTCATCTTCTTTAATTTTGAAGAATCTTTTCAACCAAATAAAAGATCAAAGACCAGAGGCATAGGTTTGTTGAGACAGTTATTGAATTTTGTTCAATCTGTGGCACTACACATAAAATAGTGATGTTGTGAGCGCTCACAGCAATGACTAAAGATAAACATTAATCTAAAGAAATAATTAATTGAAAAAAGTGAACAGAAATTGAATGAAATTGAATGGAAAAGAAATGTATGAAAAGAGTGGTTTTGTGAACGGAGTATAAAAGAAGTTAATGCATAGCATTAGCCCTAAAAGCGAACCAATTTTCACATTCAATGATGAAAAGAAGCTGCGACTCAAAGCCAGGACAGCACAGACTGCTCTCAGCGCTGACAGCACTTATATCTATTGGAGTTTTGGCTCAAAATAAGCTTAAACTAAGTAAAACTTCACATCAAATAAATGTGAGTCAAATCCCAGCAATTTTAGCAATACGTTTATCAATACATAACTGTTCACAAGTGTTCAGCTCTTACCGAAACGGGCGCTCCATTCGATGTGAAGACATTGTATGTCAATACTTTTGTTTTACTGATTTGATCCTTACATCCATTGAATTGAAGCGGAAGAGAACACAATGAAAGAACAGTCCAAACGATGATTTCAAAGTATAATATAATACTCAGACTCAACAACTTTAAGAGCAATGCGTCGCTAAAGAGATGTTCAGATGAGAGAACCCAATATGAGCTGAGTCTGAGTCGAGAAGAGCTGTGAGAGTAGAGAGACAAACATCGACTGAATTTCCAAAACGTTAGGCCACAGCTTAGAGAAGAGAAGCGCAGTAGAGGAGGAGCTGTTAGACTTGTGAACCACTCAACAATAATAGCAGAGATGTTACTAATTCTACTTATTCTGGATCGTTCTGATTCCCTAAAGCATCCCCCAATAATTTATTATCTGCTCCGGTATGTCATACTTTTCAATACATTTCGCTCACAATAATACTACGTTCAGACATATTGCACATCACATCATAGGACAGTCATCTAAACAAAAGATAATTTGAATCATTTAATTGAAATAAGCATTTGGTAGGCATTGAATTGCATTCAATTATATTATTACAGGAAATGTCGTTCAATAAAATTGTTGAAAAAAATAGTTACTCAATAAAAAAAAGTGGAGCTCAGAATAAATGGCGTTATAATAGAAAGAAGATCTCTTCGAAAATCTATCACAAGTTTAGATAATGGCTTTGAATGATGGAAAGCATTACGATCTGAGAATATATGAAAATCATCTGAGATTTAAAACATGTTATGTTATATTGCGTTGCCTTAAGGTTTAGTTATGTTGTAGTTGTTATAAAAGAACTCAGAGTCAGATACTGAGAGGAAAGGGAGCGAAGAGTGTAGAGAAACAGTGCGATGTGTTTCGCATGAATGAGTTTTGTCAGAACCAATTTTCTTATTTCCTTCTGAGTTAATCTTAAGCTAAACTACTTTTTTTCAATCCTTATTTGATTAATTGATGCGGATTTGGTTGAACGCACTTTTGCTCTACAGCTGCGACAAAATCACAAAATAAAGTATAACATTTGGGCACATCTTCTCTACTCTAGTCGTCTCTTCTCTTATTTTAATTAACAACTGGGCAATAAATCACGCACTCTATCACAGCCTTCCCGACCCAACCAGTTATGAGCACACAATGTGGTTAAAATGCAAAAACCACTAAATTATTAAAAAGCTTAAACATAAAAAAGTTTTGCTTTTTTAATATAATATATTATTCTGTTATTTCCTAAATGACATCTGTTTTAATCAGAAAATGTGGTGTTCTTTAACTTATAAAACGACACAATAGTCGGCTGTAGGCCTGAATGGAGCGTCAACTCAAATGACAAAAGCGATGATAGCAGTGATTGTTACTAATGAGACCGTTCTTCTTATCACTGCTTAAAAATGGGCTTTTTATCCGAATATGTGCGCTGTATATACATATATATATGTTATATACGTATATATATACTTCAAATGGCATCTCTTTTTCATACTTCTTCTGTTCATACGATGAAAAAATCGAGAGATCAATGAAATGCGAGTTTGCTTTACTTGTGCTGTTATGCTGTTCGCTCACTGAATAAAGAGATAGAAAAAAGAGAAAAGTACTGAGAAAAGTACAGGGAGGACGAGGAGAGGAGAGGAGAGGAGAGAGAGAGAGAGAGAGAGAGAGAGAGAGAGAGAGAGAGAGAGAGAGAGAGAGATGAGTAAATCGATTTACAGTTAGGGAGAGCTAACAAAATATCAATCAGTTGAGTGGAAGGAAACGCTGAGATTTGCCAAAAGAAAAGACATAAAGACATTGAAAATATGAAATTTTATTTGTTTGAATGCCTGTTTCTGTAGGCAAGACTGACTTCAACTGCCTTTTGGTCACTGGTATCACATATGCTCTATAGAAAGACTGTATTGGATGGCATATAAAATATGAAGCCCGTAGGCATACATATCCAAAACTATATAACTGTTTGCTGGCTTTGGAGTCAGACTCGTCTCTCTGTTAGACGAGAAGCACATCTCTTTAAACGACAAATCGATGGACGACTGCTATAATGTTGGAACGGATAGAGTATTGAAGCATTACTGACATATAGTTTGCGCTGAATTCATATTATATGTAACGAATAGAATATGGGAATCACTGCCAGCACTGAATCCACACAAACCAGTATTGAGAGCATAGAGAGAAGAGGAGAGCACAAGTCGCTATCGAGGGACGAATTTTAACAGATGTTTTCAAGAGTGAGCCCATTGTACCGACAGATGTTTTGCCTGCAATACTTGACTACTAGGAACTACTATGCCTTACAACACATACAATAGGACACAATCGGCTAATATCATCAAATCTAATCAATTTTTGATTCAAATTAAATGCGAGTCAGCTATCAGTTTCTTATAACAAAATTTTTATTTGACCAAGATCACAATGAACTCTAACCGCATTCGAACCTATAGAAAGACAATAGTGGCTGAGAAAGCCTTTGTCTTAGAGTCAGCAGTTCTTTATCGTCTAAAATCCATTAGTGGTCTATCAGTCACTGTCAACGGGGGGCCAAACATACAAAAAATATAATTACGATTTGTTTCGAAGTGGGATTTGCGTCCTATTCTAATACCAGTACTACTTGTTTACTGTAATACTGGATACAAAACTACTCGAGCATCAAAGGAACCACTGATTGAACTATGAAGTGATGCTTCTGATGGAGTCAGCAAAGACTCGACTCCACTTCATATTAGACTAACTCTATTCGACTCTATTCGACAATAATCACAAACATCATTGACATCATCCGCATTATCCCGAAGTGACACTTATAACGAATCATTGGATAAAAAGAAAATTATGAAAAAAGAGAATAAAACCATAAAAAGTTTGACAAAAAAATAAGAAAGAAATGGAATACAATCGGAGAGAGTTTTTGCTTCATTTTATTCATTGATATCTCTATAAATGTTTCGATTTTTTGTGTTGTATTGTGTATTGTGTTTGGGAGCAAACGATAAGTTTGTTGTTTTCTATGTCTATGAGACTCGATATTGATTAGTGATGTCGCACACAAATAGAGACAATGTGTGTCCCAATGTGTTACTGGACTGACATCAGTCTCAGACACTGAGTAGCGAAGACTCTCTTATTCTATAGTTGTGTTTGTATTGCGTTAAATGGAGTGCTTATTGATCACAACCTAATGGCAGTTATGGGACTCCAACACAACAAATAAGACATTGCAATCCACTAATAATATGAATAGACAAAAACTATGTGACAATCATTTGCGCCGACCCTTAAGACTAACAATACATCTGTCTGTCAGTATATAATCCAAAGAATAAAATGATAGCACTTCTAATCGTAACAACACTTTATTTACAGAATCTCTTCAGTGATTATATTCCGAAATTCAATTTATGTCTCTTTTGTCACTTATTGTCACACATTTTTAATCGACTCATTCTCTCCTCTCTCTCTCAATAATAACACTATCATCAACTTTGTCTAAGAAAAAGTTCAAAGAGCAAATATTTGTCTATCCTCTGAATACACACAAACTTCTTTAAATTATTTTCACGTGAAGGAACTAGCCAATCTCCAAGTTTACGGCTTTCAAATTGAAAAAATCAATTAACTTTTTATTAGTTTTCGCTTCAAAATGGACAGAAGGTATAGCAAAGGTATAGCAAAGGTATAGCAAAGGTATAGCAAAGGTATAGCAAAGGTATAGCAAAGGTGATATAATGAGATGACAAATTTTGAAATAAAAATTAATTGTATTTAAACAAAATGAAGTCTAATTTAACAAAATTTATTTTTATATTTAAACCTTATTTAGCCTTTAAATAAAAAATGGTGGTTTGCTCATCATCATAATCATTTCAACATTTCCTTTGATACACCACTAAAGTTATCCTGAATATAAATCGAGTCATTTATTCAATGATTTATTTATTAATTGAATGACTAAGGTGTTATAATATAAAATTAGTTTTCTACTAATAAAATTTAACTTAAACTAATTTCATGCAGAGATTTGGTGCAATCTAGATAATTTTATACAATGTATAAGAGTGAAATATAAGTTTTAGGTTTAAATTAGTTTTCAATAAATTAATTAAGGAAACGGTATGGGAAAGAACCCAGGGTTATGATCGCATCTGATCAAAACATGTTCTATTAATATTAGTCAATAAATAAATAAACTTTTTTATATTATTAGTCATAATAATCAACACTTCGTTGGAATTTAGAAACAAATGAACTAATTTATAAGTTTTTGATTACAAATTATATTAATGATAAGGAGAGAAATGTGCTGTCCTACACTTTTAGGCTTATTTCCATTGAAGTGAGAAAAACAAATTTTTCAAAAAAGCACTTCTAATTAATTGAATGCGTTTCGGAACAGAATGTGTTTAGAAGTGAATTGATCTCAAAATTGAAAGAAATTCGATGAATAAGAGCTGAGAAAAATTGGATTTTCATCGATTTTAAAGTAATCAGTATTAGTCTGCAATTGTAGTTGAATTCGAGGAAAGGGATTAAGGGATGGCAATCAAATGTTAAGAATAGTGAGCATCTCTGCTCTTATTGTTTCAAATGATGCAAATCTTTTTGTATGCTTTCGAATAAGAAGTGATTGGACCCAACATTTACATAGATATTGAATTTTATGCTGTTTTTTGTGATAACTTATTTAACTGAAATGTAGTGACAGATAAAAAGAAATCCTTTCAAGAGTTGCAAATATAAAAGAAGTTTTCCATTAATTTGCAATTCATGACTCAGTTTTCTTTGTATTAATGATAAGTAAAATACAGTTAAAAACAATAGAGAAGAGGAAAAAATCAAACAAAACAAATGTCGCGATTCTCACAATAAATCCATTTAATGAGGAGTTGTTTGAAATCGCTTTCAATTCTCATTTCGCTAAAAGAGAACTCAATTAAAATCGAAAAATATTTTTGAAAAGCACATGAAAAGCATTTTTTTTACTAAATAAGGTACCCTACATCGATTGGTGAAGATTAAAAAGTTGTTCAGCGTACTTTATTTAGTCAAAAAATGCTTCTAATGTGCCTTTCAAAAATATTTTTCTAGCTTTGACGCCCTCTAGTGGACGAACCACAAGACTTATGGAAATTATTTCTTCATTTTTGAGTTCAGATCTCTTCTATCGATTCCAATTTGGACAATTTGGAATTTCCAAATCAAAATCCATATCCAAAATTAACTTGGTTATTACTTGGTATAGGTGAGTGCACAGTTGAAAAACCTATTTAATTGAATCTTGTTGAATTAATTCGTGAGAAAACTCATTTTGTCTAAAAAATAGCCATAAAAGTGAAATTTGTAGTAAATTTTGTGCAAATACTTATACACAATGACCGAAGTCAGGTAAATTACCTTTCACTTATTTTATAACATTTTAATCAATTTTATCACAATTGTAATCAAAGGAAAACTCATACAAAAAATTTCCATAAATCCCAGATTTTTGAGATAATTTTAGGGGTTTTTAAAGTTTAAATGTCTTAATATTCAAACAGTTTTTAATCATTGTTTTAATTTTTGTATTGATTTTAGTGAAGGAATTCTCTTAGGATTAGGAAATCCATTG
>JAQFZI010000115.1:0-24253 GCA_034695605.1 Eupelops occultus | reverse complement strand
ACTGAAATATTATTTAAATAATTTGTCACAAAATTACATCACTTTATAATTAAAATGAGATTCAATTCATAATTAAAAATCAAATTTAAAATATTATCAGATCTTTAAAAAATGTAAACAAAGTATTTAATGATGACATCAAAAGTACACTAAAACCTATTGAATATAAACTAAATGCAAAATTCACTGCTATTGAAGTATAATCAGTTAAATTTAAATAATTAAAAGAATTAAATTATCTTTTAAACAATCCATTTAATTAATTTTACAAAATTATGTTGAAATAAATTACTTTATTTATTAATAAGTTGTTTTGAAAGCTTACTTGAGTTCAGTCAGAAATGGATTTAAATCATTTATAATAAAGTCCCCGAATATAAACAAAAACATCAATTTCTAAGCATTTTATTTAATTTCAGTTTCAAAGAATGAATTCAATAATTAGAGGTAATTATAATAAATAACTAAATCTGTTTTTGAATCTCTTCTTCTTAACTACAAAATAGGTTTCAATAATTTAAGACAAATCTCATTAAAATCAATATACGTTAAGAAAATAAACAAATCGATTGTTTTTCAATCGACTTCTCAAAACTCAAATATAGATTTTCGACAATCGGATGATTATCTCAAAGATTTGGTAAATCAATAAATTTTATTAATCTTTAAAATAAAATTAACAAATATTATGTACGGGAAAAAGCCGGACACAACTCTGGCTAACCCCTATCGAAAAGAGAAACGGCAGTGCATTTTATGCAAATTTGGGATTGAAGTCAATTATAAAGTATTGCTTTTTTCAAAAAAAAGTCTTTCCAATCAATCAATTAATTTATTTTTCTTAAAGAATGTCCAACTTTTGAGTCAATTTGTGTCTCCATTTACGGGAAGATTATATGATAAACACATAACCGGTTTATGTGATAAACAGCAAAAATTGGTCCAAAAGGAACACATGAAAGCCATTCGCTATTCGTTGATATCACCCGTTTATAGGGATCCCAAGTTTCACAAAGACCCTAAACTGTTTGATCCAACCCGACCCCAAAGACACAATCCTTATTGATTTATCTTATTTTATGTATTCAATAGTTTCAATAAAATTCATTTAAATTGAATAAAAGTTTTATATACTTTTTATTACATTTAAAGAGTGCCTCAATATTTGTGGCAAACTTTTAAATAAATGGACACAGAATTGAATTAATGGAACGTTTATTTGGAAGAATAAAAATTACACCAAATTTTTACAATAACTCTATATTTGTTTTTTAATGAATTAAATAAAATATATTTGGAATTAAAGAAGAATTTAGAGACAAATAATATAAAAATAAATGGAATAACGATTTGGTTCTAAGAGTTGAACAAAATTATGACTTAAATAATGACTAAACATTAAAAGATGTTTTTTGTATAAAATTCAAATGCATTTCTCATTTAATACTTAAGTTAAAGAAAAATAGTGTTTAACACAAAATAAGTGACTCATTTGGCAAAGAGTTCGATAATTGGTTCAATGATTTAAATATTTGTGATTCAATTTATTTATCGACTAATTTATGATTTAAACACTAAAATGCATTAATTTTTACTAATAATGATTCACAAATTAATGGATTAACTAAACAAACGTTTTTTCACAATAAATATAATACTTTTAAAGAGGTTTCAAAATATTTAAATTTTGACAAATTTTAGAAATTCAAAGAATTGACAAAATTTCTAAAATGATTTAAACATCAAAACAATAATCATTTAACTGAAATGTGACCAAAAAGTGATCATTGGTTTAAAGCTAATCAAAAAATATTAGTTATTCTTTGGTTTCGTTGACCACTCATTCCTAACGCTTTTTGGTTAAGCTCTTCGACTAATACTTTAATAACTTTCATATTTAAAATATCATTGAATTCAATCAAAAACTAATGATTTATATTATATTAAATATAATTATTTGACTTAAGAATCGGTCACTCATTCCTTAAAATATACATTAATTCGAGATATTTGTTGATTTCTTTATATAATAATTCGAATGAATCTGTATTTTACTTTAATTCACTTAAATATAGTGTAATTACTTTTAATCTCAATAATTGAGAGAAATGTAATAATAAGAGCCAAACCCATAGCGTTAGTAAAGTGTCATTTTTTGGTTCATTACTTAATTATCTGTATTTAAAGACCAGTTTTAGTTAAATTCGATTCAATCGATAAAATCAATTTCGAGTTATAAATACTTCTAAAATCACTACACATTTGTTATTTGGTTTCTCACATAAAATATTTTTAGAATTAAAGCCAATAATAATTGTAATAATAATTGTAAATAAAAGAATAAAATTATTGAAATAGCGATAACTCAACGATAAAAATATACTTTTCTCAAAGGAATGCATTAATTTGTCAGACAATCAAAGAATTTCTGTTTCATAATAACCACTTGAATCGTAATCTTTGGTAATAAATGTTAAATATTTGATAAACAAAATAAATTTGTTTTAGAATCTCTTAAATTATGCTTAAAATCCATTAAATTTGTTGATTGTTTGCAGACCTTCTGTTCAAAAAGCTTTGACGGCTCCCAAAGATAAAGCTATCAGCAGAAGAGTCAAGTATTGCTTAACACCCGAAGCACTGTTAACAACCAATGGAAGTGGATGCGGACTGTCCGAATCAGACCAACCCACTGGGTTGTGGGCGTATAATACCAGATGATGAGTTCCGTGCGGCACATCCACTATTACCTCATAAGTATTGTTTGTCATCGGATTTTTATTCGCTATTCCATTAAAACAATAAAAATTAGTTTTGTTTAAAAATATATTTTAAGATAATTACAGGCATTGAAATAAATGAGATGATTGCTATCGATTTCCACTCTATAGATATCTATCGGTGGTTCCACTTCTGTTTCATTTACTGATAGCACGAGAATACCTGCAAAGCATTTAATTTATTAGAACTGAATGAAAGGGGAAGTTGTGTACCGTTTTCATAGGAGTATTTATCGAGAATTGGTTGGGGTGGCAAACGACCAATATTCAATTCAAAGGTCATTTTTGCATCTCCTATTGTATTTCTGGCTATGCACTGAAACTTTCTGTGCATTCCTTCAGGTTCTTTGAAGTTATTCCTAATCTGATTCAAGTCGTTGTATTCGAGACTTAAAACACTTAAATTTTCTGTGCTATGAATCGAATGTTTGACTCCTTTTGACGCCAATTGGCCTTCAATTTCACAAAAATTTAATTAAATTCAATATTTATTTATTTATTTAATAATAAATGAGGCCTCACTCTCATCAACTGGAACTCCATGGCCTGTAAGCCAAGTGAATTCTGCCACAGGGTCTGCATTAACGAGACAGGTAACATTGACTATGATAAGACCAGGACCAGGAGTCCTATCAGTCAAGTCAGAAATCCATACATTCTTCAGAGTGTTTTCAGGAAAGCGTGGCTTAACTAAAATAATGTAACAAAAATATAAATAAATTTGTTTATAAAGTGTTTTCCGCTTACATTGAACTCTCAAATTGATGTCAATTGTCTTTATGTCAGTCAAGTAAGGGTTGGCGTAAACGGCTTCACAAACATAAATGCCTTCATTCTCTTTAGTCAAATGTCTGAACGAAAGAACACTTTTGACGTTTTTCTGAGTGACTGACTGAGTGACAGTATTGTGTACAGTGAACTGTCCTTCCCCTTCAATTCAAATCAATAGTTTAGTTAAATATAAGTTAAATATTGATGTCATACATGTCATGCATTTCAACCATTACAGTCAGGAGCAGTGTTTTTTCTTAACTGATCATTTCTAAATCCAGGCGACCCCAAAGTGATCAAAAAATTTTCCAAACTGAGCAAAACTTAATCCAAACAATGCTTTCGCTCTCTTTTTTGAGCCAACGTTCGTTACATTTGAGTAAAGCGGAGCTCAAATATTGAAGAGACGCTCAATGTTTTAACGCTATTTGCATTAAGTTTTGCTCAGTTTGGAAAATATTTTGATCACTTTGGGGTCGCCTGGATTTAGAAATGACCAGTTAAGAAAAAACACTGCTCCTGACTGTAATTAAAACATTATTTGGTTTTTGCCATTAGTTTTAAGGACACAAAACATGCATTAATTGTTAGGAGTTTTCGTTAATATTATTGTTAGTCCTCTTATATCAAATCAAATCAAAACTAACGGTCTTTAATCGGAAGATTGTTATGAGTCCATGAAATCTGAGCCTCAGTAGCGTCGGCGTCGAATCGAGCTAAACAGGGCATTGAAAAGGATTGGCCCTCAGTTCCAATCCAGTCGTCTTTATTTCCTGAAATAAAAAACAAATTAGACTCAGAGAGAAAGAGTTTGGTCTGAAGTCTGTGCTAACCCTCCATATTAATAGAGTTGTATACTTTAAGTTCAAATTTATCCGAAGAAATGATTTTTCCGTCCTATATATACATCAATACATAAATAGATTAAAATTTAAGCAAAATTTAATGCAAGTATTACAAGAGTGTGTCGACATTCATAAGTTCCGGATTGCTTTTTGGGAGTGTTCATCAGGAACAATTTCACAGAATTTCCACTTTCTTGAACATAAACGGGTGCCCTATTGTTATCATCGACGGGTCCCGACTGTGAATACCATTTAATAGATCCTTTCGAATAAAAATTAATGAAAGTTATTGATTAGATGTGAATCAATGGCCAAATTATGAGATAATTACCTCCCATTTGTTGTCCCGTCTTCTGACAGGTGACGAATAGTGTCTGAGAGTTCCAAATGGCTTTAGTTTTCTCATTGGGAAGAATACGAACGCCTTTACAACAAATATATTTAAATTATATTTAAAATCGATTCAATTCCTATTAAAACTTACTTATTATTAATGATTGTAGAGAACAGAAAATTCCAATAAAAAGACATAAAATAACATTTGTTCGCATTTCGGGACTAAAACTGAGTATTGATCTAAACTTCATATTTGTTGAGCAAATCTTATTACTATTCGTCGAATCAATTGATTATTATTTTTCAATATTCGAGTTCTTCACACAATTCGTAAAATTATTAGTATTTTAAGCAATTAATTGGAACCTAAACTAAATATTAAACTATTTTAATGAAAATCATTTAAAATATTCAATAAATTAAAGGCCTTAACACTAAAATAAAATTTAATAAAATATTTGGAGAAAATCAAGATTTGGAAAAATAATTGAAATATGAATCCTATGCTTAAAGTTAGGAATTATTTAAGAGAAATAAATTTCAATTTTGAGTACAAACCCAAAGCTTTTGGAATGTTTTTAATTATTATTATTAATAATTGCGAAGAAATCGATAAAATTAGGAATCAATTGATTGGTTTAGTCGTTATTTTTAGCGCTAAATAAACAATTAATTGGTTTGTTTTGATGGATACTATTTAGCGTCAAATTCTTTGAGTTTGAGTTTAATGATTGAATTGAATCTTCGAAGCGCTTGAGTCTAACATTGACTCAATTGAATGCAGACTCTCTTCTCAGTCGTCGCCAAACATTGAGCAGTGGTTCTAAACTCAGTGTTGACGACACCCAACGACTCTCTAACCGTTTATATCGTATCCAACTTTATATCGATTGGAACTGTGAATCGCGTGTTTGACGAAACGTTAATGCATTTCAGGAGTTTGTCATTCAGTTGTCCCACACTTTGATTACCGCTATTTGAGTCATAGCTTTCAACAAATTGCAAACAAAAATATAATATGTTTACCGCTTTTTCTTTACAGACTGACTGACTCTCAGTCAGTAATAAACTCTGTTAGCAATTAAATTATTGATTCTAAAGGTTGAGCTCAACAGTTCCCTCCAATTTTGTTTATATTAACTCAACTATCCAAAAGTTAAACCAACCCCTCTCATCAAAATAGAATAGTTCCTCCACTAAATTACTAGTTGTATAGTCAGAGTTGTTAGAGAATGATTTATCATGATCATTTGAAGGATAAACTTTCAAACATTCATAAATCTATGAAAACATATTCGACTCAAAACATAAATCAATGTTTGACTTATTTTTGAAAATTGATTCATAAGTTTACAAACAATTAATCAGAGAAGTGGCCAAAAGACTAATAGTTAAGGGATTCTGTAAAACTATATATCAGATATAAGGTCAGACCAGTAGTAAAACAAGGAATACTTTGATGGTAGAGCCAACTCCAGCGGTCTTTTAGCAATCAATAATCATAAACTTTATTATAATTTATAACTTGAATCAGTTTTTATTGTTATTCACATAAATTAATTAAATACTTCTCTCTTCCTATGAATGTATCGATAGATTAAATTGAGATTCACTTTCATTTCCGTATGTTTCACATAATTCAAGGTTATATTCAATCTATTAATGTAAAAGCAACTTGCAACACCTAAATTATCAGAATTGCATAGTTCTTTGGAAAGTCCCTAAAATTGTTTTTCTTTAAATTAGACTATTTAATATTATTTGTAGGTTGAGCAAGGTTATAATTGATTTTGAACATGATAAAAACAATTAAATTTTAATTTGTTTTAAAAGCCTTTTTTAGTTCTCGGATTGCGTTCAATAGTTTTGAAAAATGTTTTCCTATATTTTAGTTCTGAAAATTGCAATTCAAATGAATTTGTTTTAAGAATTTGTATTAAAGGGTGAAACAAAACGGACGAAACAAAAGTTAATTCTTATCTTTATATTTAGTTTATAAGAATACGACCCAAATATGAGAAAAGAATATATAGAATATCAGAATCGGAGCCTTTAAGCAGTCCTTTATTATAGAGGGTATACTACTGTATAACCAATTATTCAATAGTTTTGTTTTATTTCACAGCGAATGCGTCAGAATATTGAACAAAAATAATGTTGCTAGATCATAACAGCATTATTGCTCTCATTGTAAAATTCAAATCAATTTTGATTTTTTATTTACTGGAAGTCATTTAAATTTGGTTCACATCAGACAAAAGCAAAGCCATTGCTTTACAATAAAAGTCTATAATTGAATTGTTTGAGAGGAAGAGATAAACAATAAGTGTTTTTTGAACGACATTCACTCATAAACTATGCATTCATTCATTGATTTGCGTTTCATATGATTGCGATTTTGTTTGTATTGTTTTGAGCTCTGAATAGAATTTGATTCAATGTTAAAAACTATGCATTCAATTCCTAGAAATGTTTTCAGAAATATTTACTGAAATTTCAGATATGTTTACAATAAAATTTATGAACAAATATCTGAAAAGAGTTGTACTCAACTCGAGTCATATGTAATATTATACACTGGAGTCTGGAGTCCAGTAGTTTTAATAGCATTGCTATTAGTATTGCGTATACTTTAAACCTGAGTTTATATAAAAACAACTGATTTTTATTATTTGTTTACTTTTTAATTAATTTCTAATCATTTTTTGTTTTTTGTGATTCAAATAATTCACATTTTTTGGATAAAAATAAGTTAAATAAGTAAACAATTAAACAATTTTAGTAAAAATGATGTTTGAATTGAAATGACTTTTAATATCTATTAGTTATTAATTAATATCTAAAGACAACATTGAATTTCATTTTCAATTGTCTTGTGTTTGACATAAGCCATGGCTCAGGCATTACCCCATCAAGACTTTGATGATATTATCGAAGAGATTGAGAGCAATAATAGTGGGAACAGTAATCCATTACCAGAATTGTGCCAAACAATGGAACCGATTGTGATTCGCGGCAACGGAAACATAACATTGTTTGGTCTGTCCAATGGTTTCACCGATTCGTTTCCCCCATCACTTTTAGGGAGGGTTTCGCGCGAAGAGTTCGAAAGTACTGTTCATAGAATCAATTCATTACTTCGGGCTCAACATTCGACAAATGCAAAGCTTCTGATTCTGGGCTGTCTTTGTTGCTGTTGTTCTTTGGGCTGTTCTCTTCTGTGGCCAACTCTTGCCCTTTCAAAACGAACCAAAAACTCATTGGAAAAGGTTTTTAATTAAAGTTTATTTTAATTATTGTTTTACAACCAATTAATTTGAATGTTTTTGTCGTCATTTGTTTAGTTGTTATCTCACGAAAACTACAAACTTTACCACAAATTGGGTCTAAACTGGCGTTTGGCTAAACAGAGATGTCATACAAACCATTCATTTATGGAATACGTTTTGGTTATCGAGTTTTTGCCGAAACTTCAATTATATCAACCAGATTAGCCATATTAGCCATATTAGCCAGATCAGACAGATGAAAACTATATTTGGCTAAATTAGATGAAAAGAAGACCCGTTTCCACACAATTACATCATTTGTTAAAAAAATAAGCACTTCATTCAAATTAGAGTTTATTTATTTTAATTCTTTAATGTTTTTTGAGTCCAAAAGTCATTATTTCTTAAAAATTAGTCAAAAGTTTTGATTCCTTTGTATTTTGAGCTGAAGTTCAAACGAAAGTCACAAAAGTTAACCGAATATTAACTCAAATTATTTCAAACAAATTAAATATCTGACGAATACATTGGTATCGAACAACAATGATCTAACAATTGTTCACCGGAACCACTTATTTTAGTCTAATTTTCCCAAAAGAATTAATTTAAGCCACAATTACCTAAAAAAGTTAACTTGGTAAATTAGCATTTGTTTATGAAACTTAATTTAATATAACTCAGTTAAGGTTCTCTTCTTCTGAAGATCTTATGAATTGGTTGCAAAAGTTTATATTAATTTAAGTGTTGCCCAAAAAATAGTTAAGTGACGCACTTTTTATTGATGGCAGTCTTTTTTATCAATTTTATTCACATTAGAGCTCAGTCCGAGTACATTATTATCGTTAGATTGCCTTGGTTTATTCACTTTTGAAGAATTAAATCCATTATTAATCGTCAAAATATCCATTTATGACTTCCTCTAAACTTCAAAAGGCATCGAAACAAAAGAAGTGATTTTGAATCTCTTTAGTAAAAAATCGCAGACATTTTCATCGACTTTTGTTTATAAATGTATTTATATTTAGAGAAATATTGAATGTATTAAATATTTAATATAATTTAAATTTATTTCGTTTTACCAAAAATTGGCTGCATTTTTCATCTTTCTAACTTTAATTGAATCAATCATTTTCTGTATATATTTGTTTCAATTCAAAAATAAATAAAGTCTTTTAACAATTTGTAAAAAAATTGGATTTCTATCCAAAGATTTTTTTGGAGTTATTTTAACGAAATAACATTTTTAAAGGGAGGAACATCTCATTAGACTATCTTTTATTAAAATAATATTTGGTTTTTATTAAAGACAATTCCATGGATTAGAGAGCATTGTGTGACCTTACTTCAAGTTAAAGGTGAAAAAAATAACTCAATTCTCAATAAATCGATTACAAATCAAATTAAAATTTTAAAAATTTGAAACTAAAAATGCTATAAATAATCATTTAATAGAAATACAATATAAGGAGGTTTATCAGTAATATTGATGCCTGTGTCGAGTCTGTTGCCACAACAAACCTTCTGCTTATGTTTTGCACAGGGATGAAGGCTCTCTTTCAATTGATTCATTCAGATTGAGTTAAATTTAACTAATATTCGATGGCTATCGACTGGAATTACTTATTTGATCTAAAAGTGGATGAGCTCAGCGATGAAAGGGTTGAATCACTTTACGATCAACTCATCCAGGTATTTATTCAAGTTTAAAACTAAAGCTATTAACAAATCTTAATATCAGATAGAAGTTGGAGAACATAACTGAAAGCGAGTCTAAGAGAATAAATTAATATTATTTTGATTGACTTTAAGATAAAAATTTTAATTTACCAGATTTAAATTTACCCCCTATTGAATTGCTTGAAAAAGCTCATCTTGAATAACAATTCACATAAAACTTTATTTTAATAAATATAAGGCATTTTAAAAATTCTTTTAAACATAAATTGAATAAAATATGGGATGAATTAAAGAGACTTTAATTTAATTGGAAATAAAATTCTTATTTAATTATTTTTGAATTTAATTATTATTTTTGAAGTTTGATCCCAAAGATGAAGACAATGTTAAGAGATTAAGAAAGTTATTGGAAGTAAGTCAGTCTATTATGCAAATAAAGTCAGTTCAGGCGGAAGTCGCCATCGAAGAGATGAAAGAAACGGCCAAGAAATTTGACAAAAATGAGATAGATCAACTGAGAAAAGAGTTAGACATTTTCAGGAAAACTGATTTCAAGGGAGAAAATATTGCACTCAAATTGAGTGAAGCAAATGATATCATCAGTGAATTGAAAAATACAATCGAATCGAAAGAGAGTGAAGGCATCAAAATTAAACGAAAGTTAAATGATTTGCAAAACACAATGGAATTCAAAGAAAAAGAAGTAATGGCTTTGAGATCAGAATTGGATTCACTCAGAGAAGAAACTGATAATCCAAGAGAAGTGAGTGACGATACCAACGAAAAACAGGAAACTTTAGAAAAGATTAGAGAAAAGAATCAACAAATTCAGACACTTTTAGATGAATTAAGAGATGCAGAGATCGTTAACTTAGAGCTGACCAATAACTGTAAGAAACTTAAGTTAGAGCTAAAGAGTGCCACAAATGAACTTCAAATTAGTTGCAATCAAATGGAAATGTTGTCCAAACAAATCAATGAATTGAAACAATTGAATGAAGACTTTCTCTCTGAAAAGAAGTTCTTAATGGAAGAAATCGATAAATTGAAACAAACTCTGAATAAGTACGAAAGTGGAGATGAAACTATTCTAGATCATTATGTCGACAATTTAAAGGATTTACAGAATTTGATTCGACTCAAAGATGAGGAAATTATTAAACTGAAAACTTCGAGTCTTATTCCGAATGAAGACATCAAACAAATACAAAAGAAAATGAATAAAGAGTTAGAAGAGAAGAACAGACAAATCGATTTATTAAGATCTCAGTTGAATGAAGCCGTTCTCGATATGGAAAACCAAACGGAAATCATAAGGAAATTATACCAACAAAGCAGAGGAGACGATGAAGTCTCAAAACTTAATGATAAAATAGATGCTCTTAACAACCAATTGAAAATCACTGAAGAAGAAGTACTCACCAAAGACGAGCAAATTTTAAGTTTAAGAAAACGCATCAATACTTATGAGAGAGGAGAGTATGGGCTGAAGGATGCACTCAAAGAAATCAATGATTTGACTAAACATCTCAATAATAGAGACAAAAGAATTGAAGAAATGGTTCAACAATTGAATAAATTGAAGCTGGAATTGGATGACGCAGAAGATGCTATCGATGGTACAAAACAAAACAAACCATTTGAAGAACAAACAGAAAGACATACTATTTCTGCAGAAGAGCAAAAATCGAGCAAGGATAACAAAAAAGATATAATCAAGATATTAGAAATGGAGCGAAGAATTCTGGAATTAGAAGACCAGAAATTTGCTTTAACTGAGAGAATGAAGTTAAGCCTTAATAAGTCTGTTGTCGATAACTACCAAGAATATAAAGAGATAAATGATTTAAAAGAAAGATTAAAATCAGTGGAAACCGAAAATTTTGAGCTTCAGTTGGGAATGAAAGAGATCTTAAATGGTATTCGAGAAACTGATTCACAAAGTGATGTTATTATAGAATGTCCGACACTCGACAGACTCTGCAAACAACTAGAAGGCAGATCTATTGGAAGTGACCTAGCAAATGTGATCGCTCTAAAAGCAGAACTCGATTTGGTCAGAGGACACAACGAACAGCTCAGATGTGATATAAGATCAATGAGAAGCGATTACTTGAAAGTCATCTCACAATACACTCAAGACTTACTCGAAAATGATGTCATCGATGAAACTCTTAATTATAATTTAGAACCAATTTATTTACAAAAAGAACAGAATTTTGTTATTAGGGATAAGGAAGAGGTTAAAGTGGAAAGCAGTCAATATATTCCTTCAGAAGAAACTAAAAATGAAGAAATTGAAGACATAGAAACTGAAAATCAAATATTTATTTCAACACAAGTTTTGACAAAAGTTTCGGTCGAGACTCAAACCATTCCAGTAATTGATTCAAAAGAAGTGATTGAAGAGAAAAGAATCAAAACAAACAATGCTTTAACACAAACGGAGACTATTTATCAAACTTCAATTGAGACAAATTTAAGTCAAACGACAACTAAATCTCTTCAAAGTTGTGAAAACTGCCCAAAAGTGATGAAGATTGTTAACTTCTTGAAGGATTGCGTCGAAAAATTGGAACAGAATATAAAATCGAGTGAAACTAAGTATTTGCAACGATTAGAACTTTTGCAAAATGAAAATAAAGTGAGTTTTTATTTTTATAATTTTTATTTTAAATAATAAAAATGTGATCCAATTTTCAAAAGAATTTTTTTTATATTTGTCGATAAAGAATTTCGATATTAACTTGTTAATTTAGAGACAGAATTGACAACTTGATTAGCGATTCTTCAATTTATCTAATGTTAAAATTGACTAATAGTTAGATTTATTGATTTTATAGAAACTCGATTTAAAATTGAATCAAAAATTAAAACAATTGAATGAAATGGAGAAACAGATTAATGAACAGAAAAATCAACAAATAAATGATTTGAAAAATGAACAAATTAATAATGACACAATTCCACCTATTTCATCTGACGACACTTCCAAAAGAGATGATAATAGAGTTGTCCCAACTTATTCAGCACAGAATAGAAATGAGAGGATTCATGTGGAATCCAAAGCAGATATATCCTCGAGTTGTAAAACAGTTTTGGAGAGTGTTATCAATTGCTTACAGGTTTGGATATTTACTAAAAAAAATCAGAGAAAATGATTTTATTCTTATATTTAAGGCAAGACTTGAACATAAAGATGAATCAATACGTCAGTACAGAAGTATGTTATCGGAGGCCAAACAAAACTTTGAAAACGAAATGATTCGGCTCTTGGAAAGCATTCGGGAAAATGATCGAAAAAACTCTATAAATTTTAAGCAAATGATAGATAACGAAGAATTGGAGAGCGCTCTCAAGAGTTGTTTAAATGAACTCGAACTGTAAGACAAATCCAGATTTCAAGCATTTTATTTAAAATGGTATTTAGTTGTAAAACAGAATTAAATTCAAGAATTAGTCATTTGGAGAATGAATTGGAAGCAAAGAATGCAAAACTGATGGTATATCAAACCGAAAATGAAGAATTGAGGCATAAAAGGATGACACCAACCGCTCAACTCAAACAAACCATTGAACAGTTGAAAGAAGAGAACAAACAAAAAGATTCCGTAATTAGTAGTCTCAGTAAAACCATTAAAGATGACAGATCTATGAGAGCCGTCTCTGCTATCAGACGATCTAAAGACGAATCGGTTGGTCGAGAGAAAAAAGTAGACAATGAGTTATTCCAAGAGATCGCAAACTTGAGAGCAGTAATCGATACACAAAAGAAGACTATCAGTGGTTTAGAAATAATTAAATGGGATCTCGAAAAGAATCTCAAAGATCTTAGAGAACAAATGAAATTCAAACTCAAAGATAAAGACAATGAAATCAATGAATTGAGAGAAAAAATCGACAAAATTAGAGTAAAACTCAATAAAAATGAAAACGAAAAGCATTCCCTTCAGAGTAAAATTCTTAAGAGAGAAACCGCTCTCAAGAATAGTCAAAACAAATCGACTCAAAGTAGTTCCCAAAACAGTGACAACGATTTAATTAAATTGAAAAATGAGTTGAAAAAGGTTTTTATAATTTACTTTATTTCAAATAAAATTTATAATTCGTTTAATTTGTAGTCACAAAAAGATGTCAAACAAAAAGAAAGCGAAGCAAACATTTTGAGAAAAGATTTAGATCTGAGCCGACAAATAGAGTCTGAACTAAAGACACTCCTCAGAGAAAGCGTTAAAAGAGAAAAGTTGGCCACAATTCACGAGGAAAGCACACTATTAGACCAACATTTGGAACAACTTCTTCAAGAAAACGCTCAAATCAAAGTTGAACTACGGATGGCTGAGTTCGAGCTCAGGAAACGGACGACGCCTTAACATACATTTTAGCTGACAATTAAAACATTTACAACTTTTTAAGTCTTTTAATTATTCGTTTAATGTTTAAAATAACTTAAATTATCGAAAGATTATCGTAAAGAATGATTTGAATAAACTGGCCGTTCATTTCGGCAAAACATCAAATACTTGAGTGCTTTTCATAGGTTTTTATGAATACAATTATATATATTTATGTTTAATATAAAAAAGAAAATTAACAAAAAAATCAAATTAATCGCTGATTTTATTCATGAAATTTAATTATGAATTTAATGAAAGGGCTGTACTGTACTGTTAGGCGTCAGCCATCGCTCTCTTATTTTTGTTGCTAAACATTTCTTCAATGAAATAATCCATCATATTTTCGGGCGCCTCTAACCCAAAGTGGTAGTTCCGCAAATGGTCTTTGAAAGTGCGATCACAATCTGAGCCATAGCCGCACTGTTGACAGGCATATACCTTCTGTCCCTCGTGTTTCTTACTCTTCTGAATGTGGCGCTTAATATCGACGATAGTATTGCTTACATACGGACAATACGGACACTTATACTGCAAACAAACGATTGCTTAATACAATCAAAGGCCATAAGAGGACATACCTTAGTGTTTGTGTGTGCCTTTACGTGGAAATCCAACTTTTCCTGTGAGTTAGTTATAAAACCACAGTCAGGGAAAGTGCATTTGAACTCCACATTTTGAGGGGTCATTGTGGGCCGTCTGCCCCGAATAGGAGTGTAAGGGCTGGGCATATGTGAATCTTCTGATTTGATGACACCACCAATTGAAGCAACGGCTGAAGCCGTCTCTGCAGTCATAGCGCCATTGCTGGAGGACACCACAACAACTGCCGAACGATTTGGAGTGACATTAATCCTGGGTTTTTTGTTGGAGGCATTGGCCGAGAGTTCGTCTGCGTGTTTGTCTCTCTGGTGTTCACTCAAGTAGTCTGAATGAGTGAAACTGTACTCACAATTCGGACATTTCTGTGGCTTTTCGTTGGTATGGGTTTCGCTATTTTTACAAACAATTAATTAAACTTTGGATACAAACGAAGACAAACTCACTAAATATGGCGATAAACTTCATGGCGTGTGAGTCGAGGGGCGTCATCACAGGCCGGACACGAATATGTATTCTTAGAATTAGTATTTCGTGTCGTAAAACAAGTGGTCGACAAAACGAACTGCTTTTGACTGATTCCGTGATTCATCTTATGTAAGATTATCGATACTTCAGATTTTGTATCGAAGGGACACTCATCACAGGTGTGAGTCGGTTCTGATATCTTTTGAATGTGTCTTTTGCGAGCAGATCCCTGTTCTGTTGGATCAGCTTTTATCAATTCCTGTTTCAATCTCTTCAGTTGTATTTCGTGCTGTGTTTTTGATTGATTAGTGAGAGTCTGTTGTGCCCTAAGTTTGGTCTCGAGTTCTGTGTTCTTTTCCCGAATGGACTGCAACTCCTGTTCCAACCGAACTCTCTGTTGTTGTTCTTCTTGAAGCTGTTGTTGTAATTGTTGTACGACTGAATCCAAGTCTGTATTTTGACCATCAAAACTGTTCCCCTGTTGGACCTGAATATAGATGGTCTCAGCCGTCGGGTGCGAGCCGTGGGTCGGATGGCCTTCCATTCGACGCTTTAAATGAAAAACAAATTTTAAAATCAATAATAAATCATTTTTTAGAAGTGATTAATAATAAATAAATTGAAAAATACCTTAAACTTATCCAAAACACTCTGAGATGTGGTGAATGTCATCAAAAGAGTGGAAACAAATGCCAATCAATGCGTTGTCAACATTTGCCGTCAAAAATGGCGGCCATTCATATATCAACGGCTTTGGACTCTGGTTCACACCCAAAATCAACGTCACTTTTATTGCCCCCCTCTTTGTTATAACACTCTTTTATTGACTTACTTTAGTTCGTAATTAATGAAAGGCTTTCCTATAAATTACTGCCAATCGTTTCAAGACTTTTAAACATTTGCGAGAATTTTAAAATAAAACTTTTTTTTAAGAACTGCCATATCTTGAGATCAAAATCATTTTATTTTATTTTCTTTCTGAAACAAAATCAGTTCTCTTATACTCAACTTAAATTCCCTTGTTACCTTTCGTCTATTCCTTTGGCTAGAAAAAAAACATTTTAAGCCTTCAAAGTAAGGCTTTGAGATTTTTAAGATTTAAAAATTGTTTTTATAATTTTCATGTATATTAAATGTGAAAGGTCACTTTATTATCAAGAAATTATTACTTTTATGTGTTGTTATATTAAAACTGTTACTCAATTTTCTTTTTTTTAAGTTTTAAACTATTTATTACTTTTAAATAAGTTTTAATGAAATGATTTAAATTTAGGGGAAACTAAAGTTTTTTGACGTATTTAGTGTTGAATCCAAACAAAAGTGAAATCCATAACAAATCCATAATTTTTGTCATTTTGTGGTTCATATGAAGCGTCCAATGATTGCCTACAATTCGAGTCCAATCGCTTTAACGAAGGCTTTCCCTCTAATGTAAACAAATAATCGATTCAAACATTTTGCTAATAATTTAGCCTGATACAATCATACAATTGTTTGTAATTTTAATTGAAAACTTTTGAGACTTGAAATGTGTTTTGAAGTAATGAATCGGTTGTAGCGATGGGTGACCAGCAGTTCCACTCACAGTCTGGCCAACATGTATCAGCACATATTTATGCACTTCAGCCGCAGTGCTATCAGTCATCATATGTTAGTCAACAGTCAAATGAGACGGTTATTCAATTGCGATCACTTCAGGATCAGCTCAATTCTCTTCAGCAACAAAGAGATCAGTTGCAGAAGGAGTTGAATTCAGAGAAGCAGAAAGTGATGCAAATGTCTCAACAACTGTCAGCTCAACAACAGATCAGTCTTCAGATGCAACAGCAATACGAACAGCAAATGAGAGCTCTTCAGTTCGAATTATCCAAATATAAGACACCTCAGAGTTCTCACGAGGCTATGATTCAGGCACAACAGACCGCTCAGCAGTCAGTCATGTCGTTTGGGACGTCTGGCAAACCAGTCCGAGTGAATGGCGAACACGTTTGTGACAGCTGTCAGTTCCGAACTAAGTCTGAAGTGTCTCTACTCCTCCATAAAGTAAATCACGGACTCACCCAAAAGAACCTTCAATTGCCGACCACTATATTCACGACAAAAAACAATACCAACTACTCCTTCCTCTATAAATGTCCGGCCTGTGACGGAAAATTCACTCGACATGAAGTATATTCTCATATCTATCAGGTATTTATTTATTTGGTCTGATGTCAGCCCTCATCACTTCATATAATTTTAAGTCATTTTACTCTTTGCCCGCCTTTAATATTGAATGAAGTGTTTGTCTAAAAAATTGTGTTCTCTTTGACAGTTCCATTCATCAGAACAACCCCATCACTGCACAGATTGTGACCTATTCTTCACTCATTTTGATTACTTGAGTGAACACCAAAGGGATAAACACAACAAAACAAAACAAAAGCGAACGAATCAAAAGAATTGGTCTAAACCTGCAATAAAAAAGAGTAAAAACAGTCCTTTGGTCTCATCTCCGGGTTCATCGTCTGCTTGGAATTCATTGGAAACAATAATATCAAGTACAATCGGTACTTTTGATGAATCGACTACTGCTGTGGCCTCCATTACAGACTCGACACATCTCATTAATACTCCACAAGTAATGCCTATAAACCGAGTGAACCCAATAGTACCGAAAGCGGTTCCCATTGCCGTCGAAAAGGCTGACGGAGAGTTCAAATGCACTTATAGTGACTGCGGTTTCGCCACCAATACTAAGGAAAGATTGGATTTTCACTTAAGTGCGCACAAGAATTCTAAATACAAGTGTCCGTACTGTCCATATGTCGGAAATGTTTTGGTCGACATTCGACGACACATTCAAAAGAGTCAAAAACATCAGGGATTTTATGTGTTTCAGTGCCAGAAATGTGACTACGGATCTAATTGTGAAAAGACATTCAAAGATCATTTAAGACAAATACATTTCGGTAAAGAAGTGACAGAAAAAATGATAAACTCTTTTATAGACGACATGTTTTCCAACGAAAGTGGAAAACAATCGGTTTAATGACTTTTTAGTTTAGTATAAAATAAACGCAAAAAAGTGATTCATTTCTCAAACGAAACACTTAATTGTTTTTCTAATATAATAAGAAATGACTTCGATATTGAAATTCTTTATTTTATTCATATCATAGCTTAGATATTAGGGAAAACCAATGAGAGTACCTTCAGATAGAGTATACTTACCATCAAACCATCGAATTCGCTGTAAACGGGTTCAGAGTTTATCAAAATATTTGTGATTTGTTTCCACAAATCGTTTATTCTCTTAATTTTTTTTAAAGAAAATATTTATAATTCTTTAGATTTTAATATATTTTAAAAAGTATTGCAATAAATAAATAGAATTATAAATAAGTTTTATTTTATTTAAACCTTTAATGAAGAAAATAATTATTAACACAAATTGATTCATAAATACATAATTAATAGAGGATTCAAAATGAATTTCTCTGAAAACAAGTTGAGATTAACATAATTTGAAGAATTGAACAATTGAACATGTTCAAACTATTGGATTATCCAATTTGGATATATTTGACGATTTGACAGACAAATCAGTTTTCAATTTTTTAATACATTTGCGGAAATATTTTTGTTATAAAATATAACGTTATTTATGTATTGAGTAATTAATGGCACAAATGGCAGTCATTTGAGTTTTGATGTGAACCTCGATTTTATTCAAAATAATTGAGTTCTTTGATAATCAGAAACCTATCGATTGGTTTCTTTGTCAGCCTTTTAATACTGTTTTCAATTTTTTGAGTAATCGATTGGCAATTGTTTGCTTTTTTGTTGGGATCGGTGGCCATAAGTGATTGCGATGGGAGATCACTCTCATTATCTTCAGCCACAAAATCTTATGTACAACGGATATCTTCAACTGAGCGGATCAGCACAACAAACATCTGCCCATTCAGCCCATCAAAACACATCCATTGTTCAGATGAGGACTTTGAGAGAACAGTTGAATCAGTCGACCGCAGAGAAGGATCAGCTCCAGAAGGAGTTGAATCTTGAAAGACAGCAAAAATTGCAATTACAGCAGGAGTTCCAGAAAGCAGTTCAGGCACAACAAGAACTCAACTATCAGTGTATGACTTTGCGTCTTGAAGTCGCTAAATATCAACAGCACTTCCAGAATCTGCAACAATCGGGTCTAACCTTACAATCGGTTCAATCGAACCAACAGTTGACTCAAAATATCAAAATAGAAGATAACTCTCCGGAAGAAAATCATATCTGCGAAGAGTGTCAGTTCGAAACCAAATCACAGGTATCGCTGTTTATTCATAAACTGAATCACACTTTGGGACCGACAACTCCCAGACATCTTCATTTACCGACGCGGGTATTCACTACCAAACCCGACAGTAATGTGACCTTCACTTATAAGTGCACCTCTTGTGATGAGGCCACTACTTTGGCCAGACATGAAGTTTATCCACACATTTATCAATTCCATTCTTCAGAACAGCCGCATAAATGGTAAGAATCGGCCAAATATTGTCCTTTACTTTAATATTTTTATTGGATTTCAGTCCCATTTGTTTATTATATTTCACTCATTCGGAGTATTTGTCTGAACATAAACTCGATAAACACAAAATGGGAGTAATAGACTCTCCCGGCACTAATTCCGGTCGTGGCAGAGGTCGCGGCGGTCGGCTTTCAGTGGCGCAGTCGAGAAACAATAATAAAACTCCCATTAAAACCAATTCACAGATTTCAAAACAGACGGTAATCCAAACGCCGTACGGAACCGTCAAACAAGAGTCGGGTGCGATAAATAATGACCACAATAGCGGTCATTCATCCAGTTGTGACGTAATGTCCTCTAAAAGAAAGGCCGACGACTCGCCCGACATAATATGCATTTCTGAAACTCCAGTAAAACAAATGGCTTTACAGAAGACAACAACTATTACTGTGGCTAAAGATGACGACGAACTTAAATGCACTTACCCAGGATGTGGATTCACTGCTCCAAGTCGTGACAGATTGCAGTTCCATATGAGTGCGCACACAATGTCTAAGTACAAGTGTCCGTATTGTGCTTATGTCGGCAATATTCTGGTCGACATTCGACGCCATATTCTTAAGAGTAAAAAACACGAAGGACTTAATGTATTCCAATGTCTTAAGTGTGACTACGGATCGGACTGTGAGCGCACTTTCAAAGATCATCTCAAAAAATTCCATTACGGACTTCATGTCGAAGAATCGGCTTTGGATTCAATTCTAGAGTCACTATTTCTCAACGAAAACAATAAGCAAAACATTTCTGCAGAATAACTGATAAAACACTTTAATTCAAAACTCATTCTAAGTATTCATACATTTTATAAAATATTTTCGAAAGTAAAACATTTGTTTGACAACTGATTTCCGAAACAATTAATGACAATTAATTATCCAATGATTTGACTGAACTTTGATTTAACTTTTTTTTAAAATTTCTTTCAACTTTTCATAAATTTTCCTCAAAATTATTAATTTTTTTTATTCCACAAATTTTTTTCATAAAATTGTTTATTTGTTTCACAATTTTGTTATTAAAAGTATGTACTTATATATCAATTAGTGATTTGATATAATTCTTTAGATTTTGTGAATTATTATTACATTTATTATTATTTAGACATTAAATGCTCTCTTAATGAAGATATTTATCGGTTGTTGTATTAAATCAACTGAAGGGTGATTTAAGTGTTTGCAAGACTTTTGTCATCCAATGAGGTTTCAAAAACCAAATCACTGTAAGAACAGACGAACTGATGGCTAAAACTACTAAAACTACAATAAGAAAAGTTGGATTGAAGTTCGATTGGTTTGCGTCTGATTTCAAATTGATTCCGGTATGCATTCTCTCAGCAAAATTTTCAAGGAATTGCTCAAAACTATGGAAACCCCACGCCGTGTATAGGCTCTCATCGCAACCCAACAGGTCTTGGAATAAATACTTTGGAGTCATATCTTCTTCATTGAGTTTTAACTAAAAATAAAATAAATTAAAAATTGATTTGAAAATTGATTTTCTCATTATTCTTGTTTTTTCATATCTAAATAATATACATATGTACTAGAGCATCTATTACACCTGTATACTAGTATTTGCTAATTTGGACTTATGCTATTGAAATAATATTTAGTTAACCATGATGTTTTTAACACATTACTCAAAATTTGAAGTTTACTTTAGTTATCAGCTTTTGATTAATTAATGAAAGAAATAATGAAAATGTGATACAAACCGGAAATCTGGTGACAGATATTTTGTAATAAAGAGATTCCTTTATTATGTAAATGAAGTTTTGGTGTTCGAACGCAGAGGTTATGTTTGTCGGAAAGTCTTTGTGCAGAGATTTCAGTTCTTTCGGATAAGAATGACATGAAATGCGATCGGTAGAGAAACACCATAAAAGATCACCTTTCAAATACATATTTAAATTGAGTATACATGTATAAATAAGTAATAAGGGTTAACATTAAACATTAACATTACCTGCAATGAAATAGATGAGGGTTTTGCTATAGAATGCGCCATCAATTGGTGCTGATTTCCATCGAGAATCAGAAGATTTCCATTCGTCTGCGAT
The DNA here is from genome assembly GCA_034695605.1 of Eupelops occultus. Taxonomy (NCBI): domain Eukaryota; kingdom Metazoa; phylum Arthropoda; class Arachnida; order Sarcoptiformes; family Phenopelopidae; genus Eupelops; species Eupelops occultus. The sequence continues at coordinate 2,484 of JAQFZI010000115.1, read as the reverse complement.
TTTTAGAGGAGTTGAGAGACTAGAAAACCATTGATAGCACACAAACTCGTCTTTCTGTCAATTATTTTCACTTTAATTCAAAAATTAACAAAAAAAATGACTAAAAGGTACTTTGAAAAAGTAGAGGCAATTATTATATTTATTAACACCGGGAACAATTGCATCGATATAAGTGGGAACAACCATTGAGTCATTCAAATAACTATATGGTGAGGTTGGTTTTGTTATCCCCGCGCGGCGCGCGATATGTGGTCTTCTGTAGCGATAACTACTTCTATCGACCCAACGCTCTTCTATTCGAATTGCAGAATCAGTGAGGGGTGGGTGGACAGGGGGCTTATCGCTATCTGTTATAAATCGCAAATTTTAAAATTGAGAAAAATTGAAAATAAATTTATACCGAATTCGTAATACCAGAAGTAATTGCCTCTGAATAGAAGCAGAAGATTATTATGAATACCATGAGGTCTATACATCTGAGTGGACATCATTGAAGATAAAGCTAATATTCCGTCAAAACCAGGTGATAAGCATAAAGGCTGTGGACACCCTAACCAAACTTGATTGAAACCAACTAAACTGTATTTATCGCTTTCATTCTTAATTCAAACAAAATTATTAAAAATTTGAAAAATTAAACGAAATATTTATTTCTCAAAAACTGACCGGAAGTTTGTAGAGATATAGAGGACCAACAAATTTATATGTAGTGATGGCATTCTTTCCAGTCATTCGTCTTCGAAAGCGACTGTCCACTGGCAGAGGTTGAACATCTCTATGAATGATTGGCAGGTGATCTCTGGTTATGCCATCAATTTCTACGTAATAGCTTTGATTGCCATAAACTGCAAAATATTTGGAACCATTCAAATTGTCTTCTTTAAAGACAATATCTATTTGAACGAAAGGTCTATCGGAGCAGTCGTGAGGCACTCGACTTATATTCTTATTGTAATCTAAGAAATGTTTAACCGATTCGAACTACAATTAAATTAAGTAATCGATTAATATTAAAGTCAATCTCTATGAATGATCTTGAAAATTCTATGAATAATTGAATAAATTTCACTCAAGGCTAAAAATTGGGTAATGGGTAATAATTTACACTTAAAATTAAAATTACCTTAAAAATTATTATATTCTTTTGTAAAGTTATATTCTGTTATCTTTTGGCCATAATTTATGGCCAATAAGTAACACTTAAAACAATATTCTAATATAACATAATTTAATTTAATATTGTTTTAATTGTCCTTGTACATTGTAATTAAATATAATTATATTTAATTCAAAGAATGTCAGAAACAATGTCTTTAATGTTTTAGTTTTTGAGTAACTTTTACTTTCATTAAAAATTACTTAAAATTATTGTATTTGAAAACTGAGTATATTCTTTGTCATTTCAATTTAGAAAAAGAAGGCTACAAACTTAACCAATGTAAAATGTATGATACTGTACCAGGTCATTTAATTGAGACTCGAGTATAAAGTTTGTCCAACAATTTGAAATACAAAACACAAAAAGAATATAAAATTTTAACGAAATGTTAAATCGATTTTCGACTAAAATATTCATAATAATCATAATTCAATTAATACGTGGATTAAATTAAATGTTTTCTGAGAATTTTTCAACAAATAATATATGACATCCCTTTCACTCATTCATTAAAATTAAAGTCAACTAATCAAATAAAATGTGAACAAACAAATCATTTTATTATTTGATTCACTTTTTAATAAATTTTTACTCCAAAAACCTTTAAACAAAATAAACAAGGACAATTGAATAGAATTAAGTGATTAAATTAATTCAAACAGATTATTGAAAATAAAAACCAAGTTCAGATTTCTCAATAGAAATGTAATCTTTGGATAAGTAAATTACTTCTAATTATATGCAATATATTAGTAATAGTTTTGCTTCAGTTTATTATCGAAATCAAAAATTAAAAACTTGAATACAATTTACAAAAAGGTTTTATATAAAAATACAAATGTTTTCGTGTAATTAAACTTAATGGGAACATACCATCGATAAACTCTAGTATCGAAATAAGACATATCATTGTAAACATTATAAGAAAACGAATCAGCTTGATAAATTTATATCAGCGTATGCTCACATTTAAGGCCCGAAATGACCAAGCGAAAATCTTTAAAGAAAGCTTAATTCTTGATAGATTAAGTTCACACTTTAGAAAGATTAAGATTAAAAAGAAAACTTTTTCAAACAAGTTCAAATTTACTATAAACTATTAAAACTTATTGCGACTCATTAAACGTGAATAATAGAGTAAATGAATCTCATATTTAAAATGTTATATTTTTGAAAAATTATTACAAACTATTTTCAATTAGATTTCACGAGATTTCAATCAAAGTATATCTCATATTAATTATTAATTTTTCATATCTCGTGAGATCTTATTTTCAAACATTCAATCAATTAGTGTTTAAACGTTACTATATTTTATTTTATGA
>JAQFZI010000114.1:0-24254 GCA_034695605.1 Eupelops occultus | reverse complement strand
TATTCATATATATCTTAAGGATTTAAATGAGCATGAATGATTTTATAAAGAATAATTATAGACAAAAAAGTAATATAAATTTATATTATGTGAGGGAAAACTCAAAGTTTATAGCAAACAATTTAAACAATAAATAACATTAATTTCAAGACATTCTAATTTATGGTATTTCGAGAACTTAAGCTCTAGGGAATTCATGGGGTAACTTCTAGGGGATATTTATTATAATAGAATGTCATTTCACTCTAAGCAAAAGGTTTAACAAATTGCTTTGAACCTTAATATTGCTTTTAATTAAAACAGTCTAAATATGTCTAAGATATGAAAAATAGCTTTTTGATGCTTTTATTAATCTTAATCGAGTGTTAAACTCTACGAAATAGGGGGTCCCAAATTTTTCAAAATTAGTGGGTATATACCCCTTGGGCAGACTGCTATTCAATTTTGACTCGATATATTATGGGATCACTTTTCACTCCCAGTTAATTTTGTTTACACTCCTTCGCCATTCCCAAGAAAACATTTAAAAAGAGAAAACCCCGAATTAGAAAAAGTAGCAATTAAATTTGAATTATTACAAGTTGAGAATATTTTTGCACTTAATAACAATTTTGAATATTATTTTATTTTTTGTTATTTTGCCAAATTTGAAATTGATGACTTTATTCAGCTCACCCTGTCTACATTGGACTCGAAATTTTAGACATCAACTCAATTAATGATGGCGAGAATGTGAGCAAATTATTTATTCTGTACTATATTTTTATATCTTAATAGTGATCTTACATTAAATTATTCATTAAATGCATTAAAATTTTGCACCAAATTATAAGTTAAGTGTTTAAAAGTAGACAATAAATAACACTTACAATGAATTCTTAGCCAACAAACTATTTTGAATTCAAAATAATTAAAAATAGTTTATTTTGATATCATTTAATTCAAAGTAAGTCTTAATGGCATTTGTGGAACAAAAGTCTTTTATTTAAATTTTAATAAAATTTGTCAGAAATCCAAATATTTTCACTGACTGTAGAATTTTTATTTGATTTATTAAGGTATCTAATTTTTAACTAATTAGTTTTTATGAGCTACCAACTTTTTCTTACATGTTTTTTGCTTTTACTTAACAGTACTTTGCATTACAAATATATTTATTTGAAGTCTGGGAAGACCAGAGACTCAATACTACATCTATAGACGGAGTGTCCATTTCAGTGCCGGATCAATACTCATCCTGTCTGTGGACTCCTTCGCTTGTCTTTGAGAACAGCACAGAAATGGAAACAATGGTTTCGCCCAACTCTGTTATAATCATTCATAAGAATAAGGTTTTGATCAGAAAATCCAGGTTTGAGTCCAACAATAATTAAGACAAACGTGAAATTGATTTATGATTGTTATAAAGGTATTCATTCAAAGTGAGCTGTCATATGAATCTCAAAACTTATCCTATGGATAGACATGTTTGTCATTACACTATCCGTACCTGTAAGCCATGTCATTTAGATAATCAATTCCCAGACATTTGTATTTTCATTTCAGTCTCAGAGCCGATAGAAAAAGTGAATCTCTTTTGGATGGAAAACATAAAGAGTCCGATTGAAAATAAATTGGACAGAGTCTCAAACAAAAGTGTTATCCATAAGTCTGAGTTCACGCCATCATTATTTGAAATTAAAATCGGAAACTATGAAAAGTCTACGAGAAAGTGGTTCAGTGAAAACTATACTATTTTGAACATCGAGTTCATTTTTGAGAGAACCATAACAGCAAACATACTGACCGTTTACATTCCCAGCTCTTTAATTGTTACCCTTTCGTGGCTTCAATTCTACTTTGATGTGGAAGCAGTTCCCGGAAGAATGTCTTTAGGTTTATATAAATATTTAGATATAAGAGAGTCTTAAATAAAAAACATTTGAATATCGATTACAGGAATTATGTCAACCCTAACAATAATGACCCAAATTCTGACAAACTATGAGAAGGCTGCCAACCACGTTACTGCCGTTGATATTTGGCTTCTTGTTTGTTTGATTATGGTATTTCTGGCACTGATGGAGTACGCCATCGCTTATACGATATCTCATTATTATGACATCGACGGTAATCTCAGAGCAAAGAATTCTTTCAAAAAGAATATTAGTCTTATATTACATGAATTAAAGAATAACAAACAGATGACAGCAAAGGAGTACACCATAAAAGATAACACCAAAGAAAATCCCAAACAAAACAAAGAGGATAACAATTTATTCAGAAAAGTTACTGAAAATAGAGTGTTGATGCTAGATAATATTGATAAGAAAGAAAGCCTTGAAGATAAGATCAAATCGTTGCCAGATTTGGTCGAATTGATTCAGTTTATGACTAAATCAATAAACGAAATGAATACTAAATTAGAAGCAAAGAAAGAGTGTAATCGACACTTGAATTTAGTCGATTACATCTCTAGATATGTGTTTCCCTTATTCTTCGTTTTGTTTGCTTTAATTTATTGGATTTTATTAATACATTTTTATGATTCTTCTTAACATTAGTTATATAATTGAAGATCAATTCAAATAAATTTATAGTCAATAAAAATGTTGAATTAACGGAGAATTTATTCATTTATTTAAATTCTTCAGAGAATAAAAAAGTGTTACTTATTCTCCATTAGTCTCGATTGTAACACAAATTCTTTGCAACACTTTTTTATTCTCTGAAGAATTTAATAATATTAAGTTTATTTTTCTCATTATTTACAAATGTTTTTGGCTCTCATGTGATTCAATAGAGGTTTACATTGAATTCAAATACAAACAAAATATTCTGTTCTCAGAACCTGAAGAATGATTATAAGTCTCGGATGAATGATAAAGAATTTGAAAATAGACCTCAAATATAAGCAAAACAGTGTCACAAGTGTTTAGACAGAAAATTCTTGCATTTGGGCTATGCTGTGCTCTGTGCTCATAACAAATTCAGAATTTTATATCAACCATTGCATTGAAACTCTGCCAAAAAATGATTTGAATAAATCATTTGACACAACTCTTAAAAACAGTTTAATATAAAAATATAATATTCATCAAAAAATTTATGTCATTGAATTAAGACAACTATTCTATTGAATGGTCGCTCCAGAAATATCTAGCATATTTCAAAATCATTAATTAAAGTAGAATAGCTTACAAGTATGTAAAAACATAAAATCGCAGATTTTTTTTATAAAAGTTATAAAACAAATCTCTTTGTGAATCAGATAAACAAGTCTTCAGTCGAGTCAATCACTTCAGTAATGAACTGAAGATATTATTAGTTTATCATTGAATTCATAGAATTGTTGAATCAAATAACAAAACAAATACAAAGTCTGAAAAAATAGTCTCAATTGGGTGATGGCCAAGGGGATACAACCAACCAAGACTTAGAGCATATGAAGAATACTTTCTTTCAATTTGGAGACGATGTCGTCTTAGTTAAATGCCATTGATTGAAAAACAGTCAAGATGCTGTGCTGTCTCAACACCTTGACCATATTCAATTTGTTTTTTCAATTTCCTCAATTATACTAGATTATAAACTTGGATTTCGATCAAGTGCGAAACATCTTTGAATAGACGTTGAGAATAACCTTAGAAATTATCTGTTGCTCCAAATACTAAAGCATCGGAAGAACAGTAATCAAAGTAAACAAAATTTAATAAAATATTTACAATTTATTAATTAACAAAACTATATATTCGTATCTTTTGACTCAAAGTTATCGTACAATCAATTAATTGTTGATTTATACCAATTAAGTGAACAGAATAACAATGACCTTTTCATTCAATATTTTATAGCTTTTATAGTGAATTAAGGAAAATAACGATCACTTAATTGATTGAACCAATTGATTCAATTGATTGGAAGGATAATTGCAATCAACAAAAAGAGACTTCCGCTTGTTTTGGATGATATTCTCATTCATGCGGTGATTGGATGACGAAATGGTGTTCTTTGATAAACAACTCCACTATAAAAAGCATTGCATTGAATGCGAAAAAATTAGAATTTAGTCTCAAAATGAAAGCATTGAATGTCGTGTTATTCATATTCTTATCTTTTTTGGTTATAAGCAATTTATCGGCCACTTATCGGGTACTGTCTAACAGTGACCCGAACTTCGAGTGTTCACCCTGTGCTCGTACAAGACTGATTGGTTGTTTCAGTGGCAAGTGTACCTACCGGTGCTACAGAAGCTGTACTAATGGAACTTTTAGTTATATCGGTAAGAATTCATTTAATAATAAACTATTCTTTCAATTAAATAATTGATTTTATTGAACAGAAGCGCATCGGTTCATAATATTAGGCACTTAATGAGAGCTCAAACATATAACAAGTGACAAATCAATTCCAAGACAATCCCGAGTGTTCAAAATGCAGCTCATCAATAATTTATTACCCTGGTCACTCCTCCTTTCCAAACATCTCAATGTATGCCATTTGAATGGAATCATTATATTATTTAAAGAAACAAAGGCTAAGAAATACATGAAATATAGTTTGTATATATTTTATGCAAAATAAATATAATTTTAATATACCTTGTTAATATGTTTTTTCCATAATTCATTTTTGAAAGGTCAAAATTTGAATAATAGCTATTAAATATGCTATTTGTATCATGAATTTTTTTTTTATATTTATATGAAAGGTAATGGAATGGCTCTAATGTTGGGTCAATATAATTGGCCTTAATCATTTAATGGCTTAATGGGTGATTTATTGTTTTGTGAAATTGAAATAAAAATAGATTAGACTCAAGAGTTGTCATAAGATCTATATAATCGATGAGAGAATATATTAAATAAATTACATTTTTGTTATTCTCGTATTTAAATGAAATATTTTGGATCGAAAAAAATAAGTATATTTGCAGTGAATGCAGTCCTAACCAGTAATCCTATAAATGATATAAAATTTGAATTATAATGAATTTATTGATTAAAAGTATAAGTATAGTTACGAAACTTTTATCAATTGTCTTATGAAATTGATTGTGAAAGTTATTGAATTTTTTAATTAAATAAAGTTCTTTTAATAGTTAATAAAGAAATAAGAAATACATTAATTTTGTTTTTGTTTTATTTAATTATTCTCTTCATTCTATTGACAATCTTTGAATAGTTCAGACATAAATACATGTAATTAGCTTTACAAGATAATTTGAGAATTGGGAATAATAATTGTTTTGAATTATTCTTTCTAACTTAAATAGAGTCTGTGATAGGCAAGGGGTATACCCTAAATACTCTCCTATTTTTTTGCTCGTCGGAACCAATTTAAAAGGAAAAATACATTAAAACTCACTCCTCTCCAAAATCGCAAAATTTGTAACATTAGCCTATGGAAAATGCCCTCCACTATACTTGCAATTTTTAAAATTTTCAGGGCCAATTTCATGGAGCTTGCACATTACTGAATAGAGTTAAATTGCTGGATGCAATGAAAGCAGTTTTATAAATATTTTTTTCTTAAATATCGAGAATAACCTTAACTCTAATAAACTGAAGTATTTTTTTTGATAGCAAATCAATGAAAAGTTTGTTTGTATTATAAAGTTTGTGATAAAAACTGAAATAAAGAAAAGTTCAAAATGTTTGAGAAGAGTTTAATGGATTCTATTTTAGTTCATTAACACAAAATCCAGAAAAATGCAGATTTTAAACATTTCCCATCAATTTTGTCGCTATTTTTAACATTTTTTTGAAGAATTCCGTTCAATAGTTAGCTTTTAGTTATTATATTCCAATACAATCAGTTGGAAAAGTCAAAAGCTAAAAGTAATCTAGTTAAATATCATATTGTTCATCGATTGTTACAAGGTAGTTTTAACTGTTTGCTTTACACATTCTGCAATTTAATGTAATTTTATTTTTCATTTTATTTATTATATTTTATGATAAATTAAAATATTTTTAATACAAATGTTCATGGTATAATTAAATTAATTGGATTTGTGTTTATTATATTGCTGGATAAAATAATAGCTAATAATCAAAAGTGAAATTAACCTGGTTTATTTAGAAAACGGATGACAAATGATTATTAACTCAATTTGAATTAAAGAAATCAAAGTTTGTGTCAAACCATTTAATTTCAATAATAAAACCATTTATTAAATACAAAAAGTTTGAAACAAGTTTTCCTCACTTAATATTAGACTCGAATTATTTAAAATTAAACTTTAGCAAGGTATCCAAATCAATATTGAATATGATAGAAGTTTAGTCACTAACACCATCTAACTATAAATCAAAGAATTAATTTATACAATTAATATGCCTTGCTGTTTTCATAATTATTCATTATATTTTATGTGTTTATGATATGACACATACCAGTGGTATGATTTGCATGATCATTTACTCTCTAAGTAATCTAATTTATATAAACAATTGATAATTTTACTGAAAAATTTTGTAGCCGTATTAGAGCATAAATTTTGTTTTTTTTTTGTGAAAATAAAATTGAGAACAAATATAAGTTTAGAACTAAAATAATAAAAACCAGAATCTAATAGTTGCTTTAACTATAAGATAAAAGATAAGAAGCGTTGTCCCCATCGTAAGCATTATATAATCTATAAATAGTCTATAAAACGTATCTAACACCGGCCAAAGTTAGAGTGAGCACAGGTATGAAAACTATTTATTAGAACCCAAACAAAATTAATTCGAAAAAATTCCACTCCTCTCACGAATTCACTTCAAATATTTGGTATATATCCATAAAATTTATTAAAGCATACTCTGGCACTGTCTCCTTTGTCAGAAGACCTTGGTCACTACTGTACTACTTATACAAAAAAGATTAGTCTCCTATCGACCAATGTTTAGATTGAAACAGACATCCGATAGATGTTAACGAATGAAGTGATTCTCAGGAAAATAATTTATATTTTATTTTATTTTTTGGGAATTTTGTCTTTTAATAGGATTTTGAGGATATTTTGTACGTAAAACATGACCGCAGCCAACATCGAAACTTTCAAACACTTCGGGATTGCATTTCTGGTCATTTTGTTGATCTCTTCAATTAATTCAATTGAAAACTGTATATCATCTCTTGGCTATTATGTCATTGTTTTATGGCTGTCCTGGCAGTTCACTAAATTGTATCGCAGTTATAACACAAATATACCAAATGTAGAACCGGACAGAAAGGCTGTCCTTATAACAGGTAAGAGATTTATATAATTTTAAAGTACAGGTATAATTTAAAGTCTAGACAGCGATGTGCCACAGCTGTGACAACACATGACTTTTTCTTATGATTTAAATGTTTTAACATTGAAAAAGTGAATTGAGTCAATTGAGACAATTGAGACAGCTCAATTCACTATATGTTTTGTGGAAAATTCCTGCCTTTCATTGTTTTGAAACAACTTTTCTAAAACATTGCAAAGTTTAATAAACATGTTACTTTTATTAATAATATTTTAAACTAGAAAACAAGAATGTGCTTGTTAAAACTCGTTTTTTATATAAAAATGATAACTCATATATTTTATAACTTATGTAAAGTTTGAACATTTAATTGACTACAAAATGTTTAATCAAAACAGAACCGATAAGTTTGTGATAATCTTATATTTGTTTTTCTGAATTCAATGCCATTTATTTTGAGATAATTTATTAATTTATTTGAATTTTTAATTAAATTGAGAATAAATTATTTGTTTTGAAAAATAACTTAATTATTGGTTCCTTAAGGATGTGATACCGGTTTCGGCAACAAATTGGCGGAACAGTTGGACGCAAAGGGTTTCACAGTTTTCGCCTCCTGTTTGAATCCAGAGAGTAAAGGGGCCCAACATTTAGTGAACACCTGCTCTAAAAATTTGAAAGTTTTCAAACTCGACGTAACCAAAGATGAAGAAGTGAAAGAAGCCGTCCATTTCGTTAAGAATAACCTCCAAAATAACAGTAAGTTTTCAATAAAACTATAATTTTGAGAAACCAATTGATTTTATTACTAGAATTATGGGCTCTGGTCAACAACGCCGGTATATTACACTTCCTTCCCTTCGAGTGGGGCTTAGAAGGCATCGATATTTTTAAGAAACAAATGGATGTGAATGTGTTGGGCGTCATAAGAGTGACCAAAGCATTTCTACCACTTCTCAGAAAAACAAAGGACAGTCGAATCGTGAATATGGGAAGTCTCTCCGGACGTCTATCATTCCCTGGAATCGCTTCCTATTCTATAACAAAGTCTGCATTAAAGACATTAAATGATAGTCTTAGGAATGAAGTCAAACAATTCGATGTTAACGTCATTTTGATCGAACCCACAGTTTATAGGTTTGAAAATTGGAAAATATATTTACATTTAATAAATAATTTGCATTAAATTTAGTACTGATTTGACTGATTATAATCAATGGATAGACGACTTCCAAACTAAATGGAAGGAAACACCAGAAGATGTTCGCAAAGATTACGGACCAGAAAAGTGTGATGTTTTGCACGAAAGGATCAATTGTGTGATCTTTACTGCAAAAGAAAATTTCCAAGAAGTGGTTGACGCAAATATCGATGCCATAAGCAGTTGTGCCCCAAAACCCTATTACTATGTCTATAGTCTTCTTGAAAGAGCTATGTTTACAATTCAGGAACTTTTGGCTCCAGAGTTCTTCGATGTAATTATCAGCGAAAGAGTATACTTTCCAGTCGTTAAACTCCTGAGGAATAAAAATAGAATCTAATCTCAAAACAATTGATAACAAAGTTTTCAAAATTAAACCAATTTTTCGAAACATATAGTGTTTTGACTGAAAATAATTTAATTTTTTATCGCTTATTAATTATCTAATATTTTAAATAAATGTGTCTTTCAATTAAACTAATTCGATCAGCATTTTTATATAGCGATAAGTTTGACCATGATAATGTTTATATTGATCTTACTAAAATCATTTAAATTGGGCTATAAGTCGGTGATAAGGTTTATCATAATTACATTAACACTTTTGATTGCAATTTGCAAGTATTGAGAAGTGGACAAGATTATATTAAATGAAATGGTGTGCAATAGAGAGCGCCGGATAAGAATAGTGCTGATCATCAATAATGTCATAAATATATTGGATTTGAGTAAACGAATGGCTCAATGATTGGTCTGTTTATCATTCAATGCGTTCAGTGATTGCATTGTTTTTGCAAAAATTTAAGTGTTTTTCGTTTCAAATTTTAAAATATTTTTAAAAAAGATATAATTAGTCCATAATTTTCCTTAAATTTTATTAGATTTTAGTGAATAATGAGACCAAAAAAGTCTAACAAAAAAGAGGTTAAAGTGAAGGAAAGTAAAAGTATTGTTTTGAGAAATGATTCAAAAGTAAAGCAAAAGTCTATTCAGTCATCAGAAAGACTTTGCAATCGATGTAAAGTTCACGGCATTACCGTCTCATTCAAAGGTCAGTCAATTTAACCTTTCATTTAAATCAATGAACTATTATTTAAGGCCACAAATGTCCGAATATTGAATGTCTTTGTGTCAAATGTATGGATTATATGGAGAAAAATCGGCGAAAGAATGAACAATACAAACAAAGACAACTCCAAAAGAAGACCATTAAAGACAATAAACCAAAAGATAGCACTTCTTTTGTTAATTCATTGAAGAATAAGTCAAAGAAAATCCTTAATAAGAAGGATAAGAGTGGAAACACCGAAAGAACTCCAACTGTTATTAAGGCTAAGAGGAAGAGAAAGGCAGGCATTAATGACGGTGTGGGTGATACTGGACCTACAACTAATCATCTAATAATGGATAGACAGGAAAGCAGAAGTGGTACCAATTGTGGTCCTCCGCAATTACAGCGACAGGCAATCGATGAGTCGATAGATGAGGTGATCGGCAACTCTTCCTCAACAGACGTAGACATCAATAATTGCAATGTAGTAGAGAATCAACCGGCGCCTGAAAAGAGCTCAGCCGCCCTCTGCGCTCAATATTTGAAGTCTTGTGAGGGATTGTCACGAAAATTGGCTAAATATCAGTTGTCTGACTGCGAATTAATCGCTTCACTCAAATACTTTATTGTTAGACAGTCTTTGGGTGACATCGAAAGAGCCGTCAATGATATTATTTTCGGTACTATTGTTTGAGGCTTTCCTTTAATTTTATCTATTAATGAACTTTTGAATTTTAAAGCTCAAAAAGAGATACAATTGGGCGCCTCCTATATCATCCAAAATCCCGGGAATGATCCCGATAACAATGGGACACAAACCACAACTACTTCTATTCGACAAACAGCACAACCATCAGTCAGTAATACTGCAATTCCTGCAATACTCTCCTCAACAATGTATCCAAACTTTCGACCTAACGATGGGCCGACTTATAGCCCGGCCTTCACTCCAATTCGTAACAATTGAAAAATCGGACTTTCATTCAATTAATGATTTTGTTTTTAAAATTATAATAAAACTAAACATAATTTACATTAAAGAACAAAATAATTTGATCTCTTAATACTTGTCACCACTTTTTGAAGTTAATTCAGTATTTCTTCGTTTGATTTAAACATTAAATAATTGTTTTATTTTGAAAATATTAACAAAACTTTTCTTTAAATAATTCATTTGATAGAAATAAATATTTCCATTAATTATATTACAAACTAATATCTATTTTGTTAACAAACTCTTCAAATGACTTGAATTTTACTTACAAATGAAAAGATCTATTGATTGATGTTTTGATGTATTAATGAATGTATTGAATGGAGTTTTCTCTCATCTGATGAAATCGTTTTCTATTGAATTAATTATTTGTTTTTCCAATTCGTCGTATTTCTCATGGATTTCATTTTCTTTCGCTTTTTTGTTAACAAAAAAATAAATATTTTATTGAAAATTAGTTTAAAGTAATTGAATGAAAGTTTCACTCAGTTAGGAGTGAGTCAATCATTACCAGCAGGTGTTGATGTGAGAGAAGCAACACTTCCAGGAATCTCGAAAGAAGTCAACTATTGAGAGACAGGTACTTGTTTTTAATTGTTTTGGAGTTAATGATTGCTTGAACTCACTTTCATGTCATTCCTATTAACTGTTCGCTCATTTGTCTTATGTTTAATGTCATGATCTAAAGTGATACCGATTTCCAACCCGTGCTATAAATTTTTTGGTTAAAAATATTATAATTAAATGTTTATAAAGTGATTTATATTTGGATAAAAATAAAATAAAAAAGTAAGTAAACCAAAAATTGGTGACAATTATATAAATAATTAAATTTCACAGAATCTGCAATTCTTGCAATTATTGATTTTCTGTTCGGATCAATAATTCAATTCATAATTTTATTGACCAAAAAATTACAAAAGTTATTACTTAAAGCAGAGAATTATATATTTTTTAGATGCCTAGAATAAAGTATTCGGAATAATTACTTAGATTTAATGCTCAATTCTCTTATTAAACTTAACCAGAAAAACGTTTTGGAACAAATGGCGTATAAGTTGAGCAGGCTAACATAAAGCTTATTTTTGAGAGGGTTTATGTGAATATCTCAATACCTCACTCTTTGTTAGCTTTATGTTAGTATTTTCAACTGGGCATTTCGGGACATACGCAGATATAATTTGACAAGCTGATTCCTTTTATCCTAAGCTTTGTAATGATATAATTCTTATTCGTTAAACGTTTTTCCTCTTTAGTTTCATTAATAAATAGGCGTAAGGGAAAGGGAGGGGTGAGATGGGAAAGACCATTAAAAGTTAAAGAAACGCAAAGATTATTCCATTATTATATTGAGATAAACTTCTTTATTGCGATAAAAATCGATGTTTTTGTGTTATTTTTATTTTAATAAAAGAGAATATAAATTGAAAATAAAATTCAAATATTTTTTTTAAAGAAATAACTACTGGAATATTACCAAGGAGACAAATTATTGCATTATTTACATTGACTACAATACATGATCATTATTTTTTAAGTAATCAAGTACTAATTAGCAATTAGTTTTAAAAAACCAGTAAAATGTGGGCAAAATGATTGGGTTTTGGTTTATCTCTACCACTATCTTATTGAGAATAATTTTGGATATGTCTCTCCCTATCTCTATCATACTTTCCTTAACTTTCAATGAAATAATATTTTCAAAATTAATTTAACTCTAATAATGATAATAATAATAATAATCTAAAAATTGCAGTAAAGATATAGGAGATCATCTTGCTATAAGTTTATTAGAAAATGATATAATTAAATAATTTAATTAATTAATAGTTTTAACATTAAATTTAAGGAACAATTTATTAATAATATAAAAGTGATTAAAAGAGGAATTAATTCCCAAAATATTATTTAAATAATTAAATATTTTCTGTGAAGTCTATTGAGGAGAGGTATTAACAATACCTCTGTTGATAATTAAAGTGGTTTTTAATTAAAATATAAATGAAATGAGTTTGAATTACCTGTTTGGCCAACCACTCAATTGCGGTATCATCTTTTATTTGGTGCCTGGATTCGGGTGCTGTATATGACTTGGTTTTGATGCCATTAATACTTTGAATATCGTTGATGGAGGTGGGGCGGGAAAAACTACTCATACTTGACTAACAATCAAACAAAACATTATACATTTGATAATTTAAAACTTAAATTATTATGGCATTAATGGCACATACCTCTGCCTTTAGGTCACGATCGTGCACATTATTATCCCAATTACTCCATGACTGTCCTCTTCTGCGGTATCTGTCAGAAGGCTCTTCTAAATCCAAATCCAATTTATTGAGTTCTTGAATGACTTCTTCGGTATCACTTTTGGCATCATTTAAATAGAGTCTGGAACTGCTGTCAATGCTTTCCAAGTCATCGATTTCTTGCAAATCATTATTATCTTCAATACTTCTTTTAAGAAGTGGCAAACTTCGGTCAAAAGTGGATTTTGTTACAATTGGTTTAATGCCTACATTCAGATCAGTCACAGGTTTTGAGTCTTTCATTTCACTCAAGACATCGTCGCCTTCATCAGTGAAATCAGGCACAGAATCCTTCCTCTCCCGAAGCCTTTCATTAATCGATAAGTGATTTTCTTCCACTTCTTCGTTATTTTGGTTAATATTTTGATTAAATTCTATTGAAATTATAATTAATTAACAAAATTTGAAACAAAAATATCAATTAATTCATACTTTTATTTCTTCTAAAAAGACTTTTCATTTTAACGATACTAAAAATCTGAGACATATTTCAATTTTTAATACTTTGATATCGTTTTAGATATAACTTTGAATAATTTTTTATCGATTTCTTTATTACCAATAATTTTATAAAATTATATAAACAGTAAAACAAAGAATAAATTACTTTAAGAAACACATTAAGAAAATTTTATAAAATATTATTATAAAATTAAATTGATTAGTGCCAAGTTCTAAATCGAGACTAACCTACATATTGTTGATCATACTCATTCCAATTTTCATGCGAATATTGTTCTGGATATTTGCTTTGCGAGTGAACATTGAAGCCCTCATAAGTGTTGTCGTTAAT
Source organism: Eupelops occultus (assembly GCA_034695605.1). Classification (NCBI taxonomy): domain Eukaryota; kingdom Metazoa; phylum Arthropoda; class Arachnida; order Sarcoptiformes; family Phenopelopidae; genus Eupelops; species Eupelops occultus. The sequence continues at coordinate 10,698 of JAQFZI010000114.1, read as the reverse complement.
TGCATGAGTATTGTAGTGATGATCATTATTTCCAATGTCATTAATTTCATCGATTTTTAATGGTTCCACTGGAGTTGTCGTCACATTATTACCCATTTCGTGGTGTTTGTGCTCACGATTCTTATGTTTTATATAAATTTTCTAAAAACTCATTAATTTTGAAAACAAATAAATTTTGTCTCATTTTCTACTATTCTCCACATTTGATGTTATATTCGGTTAAATGAAAACAAGAATCGTCTCAAATGTATGTCTGCATTGAGTCTGAAGTCTGTTATGTTTTTGGACAAAACTCACAAAATAGTTATTGAAAGTGAAAAACATTTGTCAACTCTTCTGACAATTATAATATTTATTGAGTTCACAAATAAAAGTCAATACTTAGAAAGTATGGGAAATATTAAAATTGTTTTCAAACTCTTAACGTTGCCATTGGTTTGCGATATTGTATTCAAATTCTGTTCACATTATAGAAAAACAGTGTTTATTGTGAAGTCATTTAAACTAATATTCATTCAGAGAGTAATTCAGAGAATTGTTGCAAAAAAATATTGACCAAAAAAATTCACTTAATTTGATAATTATTAATTAGATAGAAGTCAGTCCTACTTTTATTCAGAGGAACGACTCATACGCATGCAATTTGAGAACAGAATATTAGGTTTTGCAAATAAATTTTCATATGTCTCACGATTTGTTATTTTCAATGGATTTTTGATCGATATATTGTTTAACATAATGTCATGTCTTAACACAAATGAACTGTCTCAAACTCACAATAAAACATTCCCACTTATTTTTGCTGACATCTGAGTCATTTTGTTAAGTGAACACAATATTAGAACAAATAATTTGCCGATTGTTTAGGACTTATACTAATCGATATATCAAATGACGAATTTTCGAAAATGATGAGCAAGGCAAAACAGTATTAATATTAGCAGTTTAGTAGATGTATCAGATACCTTGGTTGCAATATTTGAAATTTGAAAATTGATTTTTTCTTAAACAAAGAACATTTTTATATTTCTAACCTATATTTAAGCACCAATCAAAGAAGTACCTTAACAGTAAATATTAAGAAACCAAGGTCATAAAAATCACATACAATTTTTGTAGAAAGTTCATAGTTTAAAGTTATTAAGTAAAATAGATTTGGCTGCAAACTATTAAAATAATCTAGATTGTTTTAACTTTTGTGTTACTAAATTTAAATAAAAGTTTTGCCTCAATTGATGAACAAATGACAGCAAAAAACAATTAATTCGATCCCAAAGTAATTGTTTTTCATCTAAATTCTTATCAAATTCTTAACAAAAATAATATAAATTAATTAATTAATTAATTGAGAAATATTTGTTATATTAAAAGTAAATTATTTAATTAAACTTTTTATAGATTAATACAAATGTTTGCAAAAATCTTACATTAATTTAATAGATAACTAAACTAAAGACTAAAAATGAAAATATTATTTACAATAATTTGGCATTAATTGGAGGAATGGGTGAATAAATTGACATAAGAGAGCTATTATACAGAGCTGTATAGGAAGTGTTCATACATTTGGTGACAGTTTTGGCAAATGTTGGGCCTCTTCATAACTGGGAGGCACTTCATTGTTGGATATAAGAGAATCTCGGGGTTTGTCTTCATTTTCGATGATTGCACTGACTATTTGTGGCGAGAAATAAGACTGCTGTAAGACAACAGAATCGGTACTCAATGTGCTCGCGTTGTGCTGTCGATGCCGTCGGTTGGCCTCAATTGCTAGCTCTGAGTCTGGGGCTAGCATAGACTCACAGCTGTCCTCAATATTGGACACAGGCCTGTGTCCTGTCTTCGTTTTTCTATGCAAATAAATTTCCTTTTAATATAATTCTAGCTTTTTATGGAATGCTGAACAAGCACAAAGTTTAGAAAAGCCTTGAACATTTGAATTTTACCGGTTTCTGATTGTAAAGTATCCAGTAATGACAATAGAGATAGCGATAATACATAGGATAACAATCATTTGAATTCCGTTATAATCATAGTTCCAAATAATGAGAGCAATCAATATTAAAATCAATACCTCTGTTATCAGCAATACTTTACTACACATTACTTCACATTGTTTTCAAATATATTTTCAATTTTCACCATATTTTTTAATAATTGAAATCAATTGCGTTTATGGACACAAATTGTTTAAGTCTATACTTTTTGAAGATATTAATGGAACTCAGTTTCTATGACTTCAACTGATTATTAATTGTTTGCAATAAAAAAATTGTTTTAATATAAATCAAAGAAAAACAGTATAAGTAATTGTGAGCTCAGTTTCCGTTTGAGTGCTTCAGCTTTCAAATGATTAAACAACAATTGAAATCTGATCTTTCGATTAGTTATGAATAAAATTTTGTTTCATATGAAGAGAATTCCTTTTTTGCAATTGTCTGAAAGTTTCATTGCACTCACAATTCAAATATTATTCATTAATTATAGCAAACATTAAGACATTGATAACAACTATTTACTTTTCAACAATTTTAATGAGTTTATACACTTAATGATAATAATTAGATAAATGAACTTATACATTAGTTTTAAGTAAATTTAATCAAATTACAAGATGTTTACTTTACTCTAATATACAGTAGTAGTACAATATTGTATCTAGTATAAAGTGTAGTTACAAGAATATTTTTATAATCAAAAGTCTAAATTCCGGAAAAAAGTTGAACTTTGGATATGGAGTAATGGTCTGGAAAGTGATCTGAATCACCTGTAATAATCTGATTTGATTACGTATGATATGAATCAGGGTCAAAATGGCACTGATAACATTATGCAATTATGTAATAGCAAGCAAAATTTGATTGTTTAACAGCTAAACTAAATTCTTAGGGATTGAATTACTTAATTAACACATTTTTATTCCCAGTTTTTTGTTATTATTTTCCAAATTAACTTCATTTGAAAAATAGGAATAATTTTATTTTTGGTTTAATTTTGGGATTTTTATTACCAAAACAAAGTTGTAAATAACTGAAGGCTTTTCATTAAATTGTTTCCGATCATCTATTGTGTCAGTAGATCAGTCAAATGATTTCATTTTTTGGTCTGTCATTAGCTCATCGATGAGGTCATCCCAAACATTTGTATTGATTTTGAGTACTATTTATTGAGTTTCACTCCAATTATTGGTTCAAATGTTTTTTTTCACTTCAGTTGAAATTAATTTTTTTCATTTATTCCATATTTTCCTCTGTTTTAGGAAAAGTAAAATGTTTTTATTGGTTTTAAAAACAAGTTTTCCTTAAAACTATGCTGGACTACAATTTAAAGATTGTATTTTGCAAGTTTCACTTTGGAAGTGACTAATTTGAGTGCAATGTTTTGTCAATATTTTGTTTTCAATTATTGAAATTATCTCAAAAATTGACTTTCATTGCTCTCAAATTATATTTGATCTACCAGAATTTGCTTGCTTATTAAAATATGTTTAGGCCTTCATTCAGAAGGAAATGTCATTAATATATTATATTAGAGGAAATGTTCAAATTTATTGTTATTTTACTTATGTTTACAAATAATTTAATTATTATTCAAATATAATAAATAATTTGTTCCCTTATTTGTGCCCAAATAGTAGTCTTTCTTACAGTTTTGGCGCTCACACATTCAAAATAGAAGTCTTGACGTCAGCACAGGTATATTATTCAAAGTCTGTGAATCACAGCCCAGCCATGAGTCATGACAACCAAAGCATCTGCTCTGACGTAAAATCCCGTCATCTTTTTTATCGACTTTTCAAGTGTGTCCTCAAGTGATCAGAATATCTACTCAATTATTATGTCCTCTCTTTTAAATGTCAATACATAAGGAAAGTGAGCAAGTACAAATAATTTAATATGAAATTTTCAATTTTAAGTTTGTTTATTATGTCTTTAATATCAATGTATTTATTGAAATATACGACTCCTCACGAAAGAGGTTTTCACTGTAATGACGAGTCAATTATGAAACCCTATTATCCCATAATTATCCGAATGCCTTACTTACTATTCTTCGCGTTTACCATTCCTTTACTCTTCATAATATTCATTGAAATTAGATTTAAATCAAATTTGGACTTAATTATTAGCAAGATCAAACAATTATATTTTGGACTCGTTTTAACGTTTATTTTAGTGCTTGTCTTCAAAATATACTTCGGAAGACTGCGCCCCAACTCAGTCCTCGGTATGACTTCCCACCAAAAATTAACTGAGATTTTCTTTTATATAATTGTTGTGACATTTGTTGGGACAGGTATTTGCAATGCAGAGCATTATTGTCAAAAGGATACCACATTTGTGCCGTCTTTCGTCTGCAAAAACTCTATACCGAAACTGGTGAAAGAGTCCCGAATGTCATTCTATTCGGGCCACTCATCGGTCGGCACTTTTTCGGCGTTTTATACAATTTTATATACTTATTATCGCTTCAAATCTGTGACCAAAACATTACTTTTAATACAAATATTGGTTTTACTCATTGGTTTGGTTCCGGGCTATACTCAGGGCATTAATTATTGGCACCACTGGTCAGATATTGGCACCGGCTATGCAGTCGGAGCTTTAACTGCATATCTAGTCATTAATTATGTCTAAATTTAATACAAATTCTATTTGTTGTTATTGTTATTCATTATTTTGTTATTTAAAAGTATTATAACTTATATTTGTTTTTTAAATTCATTACTCAATTCATTTTAAGAAAACCTAAAACTAAATCAATTTATTCCTAAAAAGAGTATAAAATATTTTACGAGTTATTGAAAATTGTTTAATAAAAATATATAAAATGTTAACAATATTTGAGAGTTTTCTTGACTACATTTGCATATAAGCTTAATATAAGCTTGGTATATTATATTATTCACATTTTTTATTGAAATGTTGAAAACAGAATCAAAATCGAGACCACAAATGAATGGATTATAGAAAAAGGATTCCATGTTTATTAACATGGAACATGCAAATTATTAAACAGTATAATTTAGTGAATATTATTATATTATATTCTAGTTAATACTAGATTATACTACTTCCTTATAATCAAATGTAAAATTGTCATGGTATTTTATGGGCATAAAATCTAGAGTAAAATATTAAGCGCCTAAAAGTTTAAAAAATAATTAAAATATGAATGAAATGACATCACATTTGTTTTATATTAAACGAAGTCATGACAACTGTAGTGTTTACTATCACGTGATCTCATAGTTTATTTGACAGCAGTGTTGTCACAACATTTTGATTGACAATTAGGTCTTAATTGCGATTAAATTGCTTTTAATTAATAAGTAAAATGATATTTCACTGATTATTTGATAATCTTTTGTTAGGCCCAAAGTTTATTTGAACCCTAATTATCAAAACTCATTAAAAACAGTGATTTAAATCATTTTTAACCAGAGCTTAAAAGGCATTTAAATAAACGTAAACAATGAGACAGCTCATCTTATTGTCCACAAAATCTCTTTATAATCATTTAAATGGTAGTCAATACTCAAGACTTTTGCCACTTTCGGTTACATTTGTTCAAAAATGTGGCAAAACATCGATTGCTGTAAACATTGAATGATTTCTTAATTTTAATTCAAATTAAATTAAAATTTAATTTTTCAGTCAAATACCAAAACAACGGACAGACTTGTCGTCAATAAGAACATGACATTGAGATACTGTCACCCAAAACCTGTGCCATTGACTAACGATAAAGCAGAGGAAAAGCCAGTGAGAAGACTGGCGGTAATCTTTGCCTGGATGTTACCTAAAGAAAAACATTTAGAAAAGTACCGAGATCTTTATTTCAAACGAGGCTTCGATGTACTGACTGTTAAAACCAGTCCTTTAGAATTACTGGTGCCTCCAAACGGGTCACAAAAAGTAGCCAAAAGTGCCCTCAATTTTATGGACGAAAGGGTCAAAGAATATCCCGAAATAATAATTCACGCCTTTTCTGTCGGTGGCTATCAGTTCGGGGAAGTATTGGTCCAAATGGAAAAGAAAGGCAACGAAAATAAGCTAAAAAATATGGTTAAGTCTATCAAAGGAGTCATTTGTGATTCCGGGGCTGATATGGAAGCCATTCCTAAAGGTCTTTCCCGAGCCATCACTAATAACAGAGTTCTGGCAAAAATACTGAAGAATTATATTACTTTTCATATGAAAATATTTTACTCGATTGCGACCAAACACTACATCGAGTCTTCAAAAGCCTTTAAGAATTTAATAATCCGCTGTCCGGGCCTTCTATTGGTATCGCACGACGACGTTGTCGGCAATCCTGAGGCCAATCAGCGTGTAATGAAGTGCTGGCAAAGCCATGGCGTCGAAGTTCAATGGAAATGCTTCGATAGCTCTTCACATGTCGGACATCTTCATAGATATCCCGAAGAATACGAACGAGAAGTCGATATTTTCCTCAAAAAGGTTATCAAATAAATGGTTTTCAATACAAACACTTTCGTATAACTAATTTAAGGGGTGTGCAAACAAATATATGCAAGATCACTTTATTTACACAATATTTTATATCTAATGTTTATCTAAACACAATTTTTTGCACAATACAAGTCTCCCCTAAATAATTACCAATTATGTAAGTTTTACCATGCTTATACAATGTACAAGCACAACTTACTCTTTAATCTACTATTTGCTTGATTTTAATAATGTTTAATTAAAATCTATTTTCAATTTATTGAAATTAAAGCACATATTTTGAGTACAATATTGAAAATGAAATCGTGTTTCCAATTGTTTTTAAATCTCTTATTAAATGTTTAAACAATTATTTTAATTATTTTATTCATTACTAAATGAGATAATGAATCATTAGTCTTAATTGAATATAATTTTGTTACTGTTTTTTATATTTTTGTTCAAAGTTTAAATCAAAATAATTGAATAAAAGTTTGAATTTATTGATAAAATTCTCAGATTCTAAGCAAAAAATTGTTTACAGTCTTTTCTTCTAACAAATTGAATGTCAATTCTGTGGAAATACATCAAAAGTAAGTGAAGGCTTCACTTTTCGGAAGTATCTTTTCGTCTGCAAAAAAATAGATTTCCTCTTTTTTAAAAAAAGACAATTTTTGTCAAAACAAATCTAATATATCCGTAAGATTTTAGTATAAAAAGAGTCGAAACTTAACTTTTAATTATTGTTTGATTTGCTTTCGATTAAAAACTATTTAATTATTTCAAAAATGAATAAACTATTGATCGCTTTATTTGTGGTCTGTCTGATCGTCGCCGGTATTAAATTTATAATGTTTTAACTAACCTTCAAAATGTGCATGATTATTCTTAATTTTCAGCTATGACCACAGTCGATGCCCAATATGGTGGAAGAGGCGGTGGTCATAATGGCGGAAGAGGTGGTGGTCATAATGGTGGAAGAGGCGGTGGTCATAACGGCGGAAGAGGTGGTGGTCATAATGGCGGAAGAGGTGGTGGACATAACGGCGGAAGAGGTCACAATGGAAGAGGTAGGGGTGGTTATGGGGGTTAAATGTTAAACTCAAGATCAATGCATTCAATGTTATTTAACAAATCAATTAACCAAATAAATTATATTCTTGCAAAATTATTGATTTCTCAATTCTTTAACCGTTGCCAAAATTCATTAGTTTTGTGCGATTTTGTAAAACCTAAATACCAAAAATGTTTGCGTTTCGCCAAATCTATTGTCACCATTCCTTCCATTCAGAACCACTTCTCCACTGTCTATATTGTGGATGATTTGATCCGAAGAACGAGACTTATATTTATTGTTATATTTATTTCAATTCATTGAACTTCTCGTGAAATTCAAATAAAATTTATTCGAAACTATTTTATAATAGATTTTTATTTCAATTATTTATCAAAAGTTCTGTTAAAATGGTCTTCAAATACCTCTTAATTTTGATGTTTGTGTCGAATATCTATTGCGATAACCCTTTAGAATGTCTTCGGTTTATAAACAATAGCTTAACGAAAATCGATGGACAACTGAGTAAACTCTGGACGACTAGACATTCATTACCATCACTTGAGATCCAGTGTTGTAAAAGATTTGAAAGTATGGCTAGACTTAAACCCATAGTGCAAAATATGAGTGAATGCTCTTTCCTCACCAAAGACCCAGATCGAAACTGTCGGGGCCCGACATTCTGGACAATCGTTGACCAAATGATCGAAACTTTTATTGAGAATTGCACTCAATTTAAGTGGATATCTGAAAAAAGGTGTCAAATACTTAAAAAACACAGTTTAAGGCGACGTTCAATTGAGACCATTTTAGAGGAAAACCAAATCAATAGTACTGCTAAACCTTCCGATGATTGTAGCAAATGTTGGCTCCAATTCTGGCTCTCATTAACCATAAACATAATTCTGTTGATTATAGTCATAGTCTTATCGATCTGTTTATGTAAAGTCTGCCAATTGTTTCGACAATTGAAGTCATCCAAAGCAAGGAGTATTAAGACTCGCAATGATTCCGACTCCCAATCCGATGAGAAGCCTAAACCAGATCCTATTAAATCAGAGTCCGATTCGAATGACACCGACGGCAAAAAAAAGAAAAAAACAAGATATGGAGGAGTCGTCCGAATTAACTAATTCTTTAAAATCGTTTTTTAATACTTTTTATATTAATTTTTAAGTAATTAAATGAACAGAAAATACAATACCTGTGCTTTTTTCTTCATTCAATTAATAGTTACTTAAATGAATATCTTATGAAATAAAGATTAGTTTGTTTTTCAAACATTCATTAAGTTTTAGACAAAAAAATTAAATAAAATTCAATTATTAAACAGTTTTTGTTTAAAAATATGTTTCTTGTGTTCAAAAACTTGAAAGCCAAGAATTCGGAATTACCTGGGTTATAGAATCAGGTAGGTCATTTAAAGATATTCCTGTGTTCTAGTGTTTTGTTTAAATATGTCACCAACTTTTTGGTCGATTAAGTTCCAGATTTAAACGGCGGAAGAGGTTTCGGTGGAGGCTATGGAGGACGAGGTTATTATGGTTAATTATGGTAGAGCTCTAAAATGAATTAAAATCGATGAGCTCAGCTTGATCAACTTGATTTATATTAATTGTTTAATAGATTACATTTTCACAAAATTGATTTCTCAATCGATTTATTAATTAATTCTTAAAAAATAAATTTCTCGGAATTTCTCAAATTTCTATTTACTTTATTTTATTCTAAACTTATTTTTCATCAATTCTTATGTAATACCGGGAATTATCAGGGGAAATATTATTTAATCAATCATGTTTAAGAATTTAAAAAGCACTATCAATTATTAATGAAATGGTTTTGATTGACAAGGTTTGACAAGGGGATTTTAAAAATTTGTCACTGGTTTTCTCAAAGTAGTCATTAAATATAAAGCTTCTATAGAAAAACATCTAATTTTGAATGGATAATAATTGACAATTAAATTCTATGGCTTTCCAACAATATTTGAGTATTCATTGATGACTTTTCTCTCAAAATTTAAATATCCAAAAAATTAACTTTCCTATAATATGTGATTGAACCCATAAAGATAGAAATTCAAGTTTGCACGGATTCAATTAAGAGTTCAAAATCGGAAGGACATAGAACCTAAATTTTAGAGATATTGATAAAAATCCAATTTTTTTGAAGCGAATTTGGCTTTAAATAAATCGATTCTACGTTTACTTTAATTACAAAATATTTACACAATTTTCCCATTTCAAAGAAAATCGATATTTTTAATGAACATTTTTAAGATCTGATATTTCATTTGAATAAATCATTTTTCAATTTTTGTTTTTATAAATTATCGAAAATTTATTGTAATTTTATTGTCATTTAATATATTTTTTTGCCAACAATTTATTAATGTTTGAAACTTATGATAAACTTGTTAATTCTAACCTTCTTTAACCTTCAATAATACAATTTGCAAAAATAACAAGTATGGTTTACGTGAGGATCAAACAGATAAAACTGAAAGTAAAACTTATCAAAATTGTGACCTTGCTTATACTTGACAAAATAATGTTAAAATAAAATAAAAAAAATAAAAATATCCTCTTCCATCTAATTAAAATGTTTGAGGAAGAGGTCAATAGTCAGACAAATGTTATTTTCACTCTCAATATTGAGATAAAAAGGGGTTTAAATCAGCCTCACATCAAATTTTGAGTCAAAACATCTTTAACTCTTTGAAAGTAATGCCGTTTAACAACAATTTAATAACTGAATTGACGTCACATTTACGTAATATTATCGGTATTATTGTTTTTTAATTTTTTTTTTATGAACCCCTTCTTAAACGGTTTGTGCAAAGGAGTGGAAACTTTTTTCAAAATTATCATAAAAAGGATAAATATTTTTAATTTTGTTTAATTTTTACGGAAAACTACTTTTAAAATGTGAATAAATGCTATCAATTATTTTTAAAGATTAAAAGATAATAAAAAATAGTTTTATCACAAACTGATGAAAACCCATTTGATTTTTATTGTTTTATTTGTGGAGAAAACCGACTCTTATGTAGGGTTGGGAAGATAGAAAGAATTAAATTTTTGGAGAAATATTTCTGGAAATATTTCTGGAAATATTTCTAGAAATTATTAATATTATTGAGAAACTTTCTCTCTATGGGACGTCCGTCATTTTGAGTCATTTTGA
>JAQFZI010000113.1:0-24306 GCA_034695605.1 Eupelops occultus | reverse complement strand
CAAAAGTTTTTCTGAAAATGAGATCAATTCTGTGGACCATATCCTCAAAGAGATTAAAATATATCTCATGAATGGAAGGCTTTTCTTCACTCTATTTATGTTGAAAAACGATGAAAATAATAACGATTTACCGATTAAAAGAAAAGTCGCCATGGTATGTTAATAAGCTAAAAATTAAAAATATTAATTTAAGTTATTTTTTTAGGAATTTGGTGAATTAAATTTTAAATATTATTTATCTATAAAGAAGAAACTTATGGATCAAAATATACTATAAGTCCTTATAGAATACCTTCATTCAGATATAATTAGTCAAGCTCGACCGCTCCAGGATGATTAGACAAGGGGAAAATGGCAGATTTTCGGTCAAAATTTTAGGAGGTTCAGAGGAAGTTTTGTTTAAAAAAAATGATCCAAAACCTCCAAGAATAAATGAGAACCAATGTTTAATAATTATTGCACAAGTACAAATAAATAAAATATTTGATAAAAGTTTATTATTTTGCAAATTTTTAATGGAAATAAATTAAAAGGCCTAGGATAATTGATTTTCTAAAATGAAATCTATTAGGAAATTTGAATTAAATATAATTAATTTAAGAGGAATCGCGTGTGAAATGAAAACAACAATAATTAAGAAATCATAGGATATCTACATTTAGAAGATAATAGAATAAACATTAAAATATATTTCATGTGTTTTTAGAATATTCTTGTTATTATTGATTTTGTTTGAGACTCTGTTAAAAATTATAAAATATTTATCTATTATATGATTATAAAAATATTTTTATAAACAAATAATTTATAAATTGCGTGAAAAAGTAATATAAAATAAATGAGAATTTTTCGAGAATAAAAGTAAAAATAGCTTACAAATTATTGAACTTGCAATTTTAGTTTAAATGTTTATTCCCTTACGTAGTTATAAATTCAGTTTTTTATATATTTATTTATAAATTTTAAATTTGAGTTAAATTTGAGTTAAAAAACAAACAATTGTTTGATAAAAATCTTATAAAAATGAAACTTAAATTGTTTGAAGTGAAGACACCTTTTCTTAATCAATGGATTGTTTATAGATTTGATAAAATCAATGTTCAAAATGTTTCAAACAGACAAAAGATTATTCAAAATATCAAAGCAATTGTGACTTATATTTTTAATCTTGTATTTATTTTTCAAAACATTATGCTACTTATGTTACCTTCCAGTGAAGATCCCATCTACTATTTCTCATTATTTCACTATTTGGGAGGAATCCCTAAATTTATATATTTGATGGCAATATTTTGTGGGATTCTGTCATTGATTTCAATTTATATACTGAATAACAGCTCTGACTATAAATGGTTTGAAATCATTGAGGCTCTCAACGGATCCAAAGCTTTCTCTGAAATTGGTTTCACTGATGAAAGACTCGTAGAAAAGTTCAAGACACGAGTTACCATGGTCAAGAGATTTGTAGATAACTTATACGCCATCCAACTGTTCCTTTTTTTTATTCTAATGTTATCTTTGCTCTATTTAAATCTAAATTTTTACAGTTTTATAGGCTATGGACTTATTTCGAGTTTAATTTATTATTTCTTTTGTTTTAGTTTCATATCGATATATTCCTACAGTTTTTACTATTATTTTATTGTTTCCTATTATTTACGGCTAAGAATCAAATCAATTAATAGTAATTTGTTGATACTCTTCAAAAATGAAGGCTTTACTAAATTAATTGTTTTAAATAATATAAAATATAAACTTAATCATATTTGCAATTCTATAATAATCTATAACATTTTCTGGAGAAAATATATTCAAGCAATTTATATGTGTATTTTACCCATCAATTTACTCGGATTACATTTGATTTTCTTTAGAAAAATGAATGTCCTTGCTTTAATAGCCACCGCTATCTTTAATATTTCTTCGTATGCTTTCATTCTTGGTTTAAATCTATTGACTTCTTCTATAAATAAAGAATCGATTATTTGTTTCAAAGCTCTCAACAAATTGTATTTGAAATACAATAAAACACTTCGTCTCAGATCTAAATTTAAAGTAAAAATTATTTATAACTCATTATAACTATTAATTGAATTTATTTATTACTTTCAGATAAATAATTTAATTGAAAGGTTTGGCGACAAAAGACGTTTAATTGGCTTTTCTTCAGGAAATCAATTTGTAATCACTCGAAAAGTTGCTTTTAAAGTAATTAAACTGATCTATGAAAATGTTAAACAATAATTGTTTCTGTGTTTTTAGATGTTTGTTATATTCATTCGGTTTTTCCTTTTGATCCATAAGTTTGCAAAGTCTTTGGAAGATAACCAAGATAAAGAGAAATTAATTTGATAAATTTATTCTAGGTAATTGCCATTTATTTTCATGTGTTTTTGTTTTTTAAACAAGATTATTTTAGATAATAAAATAATTATCATTGAATAAACTCTTTTTGAAAAACAATAATTTAATTCAAACAAGAATAAATCAATTAGCAAGATAGCTTTTTGAGCTGGTAAATTCATTAAAACTAGAATTTTTATTCTAAAATAGTTTAGTTAAGTTTTTCAAATTAACATGGACATATTGATAAAGGACACCTTGGTTGTCTTAACAAACCCTTACATTTTGGTTGAGTTCAGAGAAAAGGCCAACTTTTCTGTAAGTAATAAGAAGCGCAAGAATATCAAAAACATCTAGTAAAAAAGAGAGAAATTTATTAGGATAATTTACTGAAATTATCTATACTTTAAATGTTATTTTCCTTGTTATCACAAATGAACTGCCCATTGAAAAGCCAATCATCCTGGTTTTTTGACTAAGCATTTCCATTCCATTAAGAAGCTAGATACAAAAAAGGTTAATTTGGTTTTATCATAATTTTCAATCAGTGATGCGGAAGCCCTCGAAATAGGAGAAGGGTTCTCAAGAATTTTGAAAACAGATAGTTATAGGGGAAGGTATGACGGCATTTTCTTCCCATAGATGTAATGTTAAAACTCTGAATCAGCAGGGCTCACTTCGCTCGCCTGCAAATTTTTTCCTTTCCTTGGGGGAGGGGTGTGTCCAAAAATTAAGGGGTGTATTAAGCTATACGACCCCCTTCCGCATCACTGATTTTCAATAAATATTTACTTTAATTTTGTTTTTTAAGCGAATATTTGAATTGTTTTTCAAATAAAATTTGTTGAGAGCTTTGAAACAAATAATCGATTCCTTGTTTAGAGAAGACGTCAACAGATTAACGGAGAAAACGAATAAAAAGAAAAATATCAAAAATGTTGTCAAAGGAATCCTTAAAAAGATCAGAATATTTTCAAAGAAGATCTGATGGAATGCCAACAAATGAATGGGTGTTAAAGTAAAGTACATTATTTGGTTATATCTTTTCCAGAATTGATTGTAGGAATTAATAGCCATACAAAGACTGTTGAGATTATCAAGTAAATTTATGATATTCTGGGTTTTCATGAAACCATCATTTTTCAATTCAGTATTTAGTGCTTGGTTAAATAATTTGAATCTCAACTGACAAAAATAACAAACAATAAAATAATAGTAAAAACTGTAGAAAAATATTGAGTAATAACTATAGAAATAAATTAAAAATATTAAACCACTTAAAATACCAAAAACTAGCATGTTAAAAAAATCAAAATAAATAAGATAAAGAGTTGCAAGTAGGAGAATTTGTAATAATATTTCTGAGTAGTATATTGGATCACGCCATTTCTTGACAAACTTTATTCTTGAGTTGAATTTTTGAGCGATTCTTCTGTCGGTTAAACCAATTGTTGGGAAGGTTTTGGATCCGTTCAACGCCTCAATTATTTCAATCCATTTATAATTAGAGCTGTCATTCAATATATAAATTGAATTCAAACATAATATTGAACCAAATATACCCATCAAATAGAAAAACTTATCCATTCCTCCCAAATACTGTAAGAGGCCAAGATAGCGGTATGGTAGATCTTCATTATTTTGAGCATTGTAAATTAGAACAATTTTATGACAGATATAACATATATGGAAAATGAAAGTTAAAATATATTTTAGCCTTTGAATAGTTTTTATGCGATAATCAACGCTTTCATCACTCAATTTATCAAATCTATAAACAATCCATTGATTGAGAAATGGATTCTTGATTTCAAAGTATTTGAAAAACATTTTACTTAATATTTGTGTCAATAATATCCGATAAAAATGAATAAATAAAAATTCAAAATAAGTTTCGAGTCTATCATTCAATTTCAGTGATGCGAAAGGGGGTATAATAAATATACCCCCTTTTTGGAACCCCCTCAAGAGAAATAAAATATTCCCTGGCGAGGCGGCAAATTTTTGGGATTTGCCTGTTGAAATAGATCTTTAATATTAAGTCTATAGGATTAAAATGGCGGCATACTCTCCCCTGTACACCCTGTTTAAAAATTTTTGGGAACTCCTCCTCTATTCCGCTGAGCATCATTGATTGAATTTAAATTTTAGTTAATAATAGCATTTAAAATATGCAATAAATGGCTAATTATATGTTATTCGTTAAAAACACAATAACTAACGAAACTTTTCTTAAACTTATTATGATAATCTAGGTCGTATTAAAATAACTAAAAATATTGATTGTATATTTCAACATTTTGATCTTGCATTTAAAATTATTAAAAATAACTTGAATTTTACTTCAAAATGAAAATTTATTGAAATTTAGAGATAAATAATTTTCATTTGAATGCATTACCAAGGGTGAAACGAAAAATGCTCAATAGAACCTATCTAAAATTACTGATCAAACCAATTACATTGTATTAGAAATAACTTTAATGAAATAAAATAATTAAATACATTAGAATTTTATTGAAGATTTTGTTGATTCTTATGTCAAATTCTTATCAATAATAACATGCTAGATATGCATCAAGATCTTTTTTCGGAGCTTGGCACTTCGGCCATTTTAATTAGATTTCAAGGTAAATGCAAACTTTTGTGTCAACATAAAAAATCTTAGACATAACACAAAGACCTAAAATGAAAAACAAATATAATTATTAAACAAAA
This sequence comes from Eupelops occultus, assembly GCA_034695605.1. NCBI lineage: Eukaryota > Metazoa > Arthropoda > Arachnida > Sarcoptiformes > Phenopelopidae > Eupelops > Eupelops occultus. The sequence goes on along the minus strand of JAQFZI010000113.1, from coordinate 19,245 downwards.
TTTGAATCAATTTTTAGTTTAATTACTTTAAAGGCTATATTTCTTGTGATCACAAACTGATTGCCTGAAGAGAAGCCAATCATACGTTTTTTGTTACCAATCCTTTCTAACGAGTTATTGATCTGCAAAATGAGTGTTAAAACAATTCTCTTAAAGTTATTAAACAAACTTTACTTTAATTTTATTTCTTAAGCCAAGAATTTCATTATTTTTCAAATAAAATTTGTTGAGAGCTTTGAAACATAGCATCGATTCCTTGTTTATAGAAGAAGTCAATAGATTTAAGATAAAAATAAATGCAATCAAATTAAAAGTGAAAAATGTTATTGAGATTATTGGAATGATCTCGGTTGTTTCAAAAAATACTAAGTGAATACCAAGCAAATTCATTGGTGTTATACCGAAATAAATTAATTGAATATAATTCTTCCAGAACATATTGTATGAACATATAGAATTGCAAAGATGGTTAAGGTCCTTTATCAGAACAAGTAAATAATTCATCTGGATAAATCCATCGTTTTTAATCTGGGCCAATAAATTAATATTAATTGATTTGAATCTTAACTGACAGTAATATAAAACAATATAATAATAATAAAAACTGTATATAAATACGGAATAAAAGCTAAAACAAAGTGAATAATAGATTAAAGCAGTGATCAGTCCATAGACTATAAGGTTGTAAAAATCAAAATTCAAATATAGAATAGCCCACATTGTTATAATTATCAGGCTCAGTTGAATTATGTAGGCAAAATCAACCAATTTTTTGGCAAGATTAGCTCTTGCTTTAAACTTTTCTATGAGTTTCTTATCTGTGACACCAATTTCTGGGAAAGTTTTGGATCCGTTCAACGCCTCAATGATTTCAATCCATTTATAATCAGAGCTGTTATTCAATATATGAATCAAAGTTATTGTTAATATTGCACAGCCTGCAGCCATCAAGAACAAAAATTTTCCTAGTGATCCAAAATATTGAAATGTGCCAAAATAGTGCATGGGTGGTTTCACACTGGACGGCAACATAAATAACATAATGTTGTTTATAATGTTAACAATATTTGAAATATAGATCAAAAATACTTTGTATTTTTGAAACGACTTTTGTCTGTTTGAAACATTTTGAACATTGATTTTATCAAATCTATAAACAATCCATTGATTAAGAAAAGGTGTCTTCACTTCAAACAATTTTAGTTTCATTTTTTTACAATTATTCGACTAATTTCTAGAAAACAAATAAATTGTTTGAAACCTATTTTAATACTAATATTAAACTACTATTAGTCGTAATAATCAATAATAGCATAAAAATAATCTTATTATTCGAATAAATTAGTTTTTATATCTTTTATACATCAAAACAATTATAGTCAGTGATATCCAATTAGGGAAAACTGTTCCTCTGGTGGCCAATGGGAGGGGTATTTTGAAAATACCCGCCATGGAGTAGGAAATTGGCCAAGAATCCACCATTTTTCGATAAAATACTCCCCCCTTGGATCGAAAAGTTTGGCCACCAGTGAAACGGTACTAAAAAAGCATTTGGACAACATTCTTCAGAAAGTTTAATATTACAGTCTATTTACAGGTACTAGGTCTTTAAATGTTTTTCTAAACCCCCTCTCCCCTTGTTTTTAGAAATTTATGGGACCCCCTATTACAAGGAATTTGAGCATCACTAACTATACATTTATTTTCCTAGAAATGGCTCTACAAATGACATTTAATTTTTCCATTAAAAATAATTATTATTCACTAATTATTAATTATGTTTGTTCTAAGTATTCACTAATTATTTTGTGTTTACCATAGACTTCGCAAACTTAAGGATCAAAATAAAAAAAAATTGTTTAAACATTTTCATAGATCAGTTTAATTAATTTGAAATCAATTTTCCTAATAAGTTTAATTTTAGAAATATCCTTGGTTTTATAAATTCTATGCATTAAATATTTGCAAATTGATACTTAATTATTAAAATTAATTCTGCCAAAAATTTACTCTTATCTTTACTTGTACAATAATTATTCAATAAAAATTAAAAATTTAACTTGATCAAATTTTTAGATGATTCTCAAGTTTCACTAAATCACAGCTCATTTCCCAAAGTTTGTGAGCAGTTGTGTCGTCAGTGGCTTTTGAAAACATTTTGTCCACTCGTTTGCAATCACTTTAATTAAAAATTCAAATTAAATTCAATTAGTAATCTTGATAAAAACTTACTCATAATATGCTCCTGATTCATTTTCAATGCTATCCTCGATAGCACAATAGAGAGTTGTCTGAACGCCCATTTCGACCGTTAAAAATATTGCATTGGTAATTGCAAGGATGAAATTGGGTATTTTTGTATGACGGTGGAATTCCGTGGTAATAACACCAGGGTGAAGACTATATGTTTTTACATTACTATTAGGACCCAGTCTTTTGGCTAATTCTCTAGTAAACAAAATATTTGCTAGTTTACTCTGAGAGTAGGCTTTTAGACTTGTGTAGACTCCATTTCGAAGATTAATATTTTCAAAATTGATTTCACCAAGCACATAAAGCTTTGCAGAAACATTAACTACTCTTGCACTGGATGACTTCTTTAGTAATGGCAACAGAGATAGGGTTAACAGAAAATGACCTGAAATTCGAAAAAAATTATAAATAATGGACAGCACTTCGCTGTACTTCTCTTCAAAGTTTAAAATGAATTGAAATCCAAAATATTTTCTTTTCATTGAATATAAAGTGAGAATAGTTTTAACTCAACATTACTTTCCCTCAAAAACGGCAAAACTAGTTATTAAAATAAAATCTTAGATCATTACCCAAATGGTTTGTCCCGAATTGCATTTCGAAGCCGTCCTCTGTTTGCCTTTCGGGACACATAATTCCGGCGTTGTTTATAAGAATATCAATTCTTGTCTCTTGTTTTTCAACTAATTTAACAAATTGTCGAATAGATGTGAGAGAAGACAAATCCAATTTCAATACATTTATGTTTGCCTTTGGGTTTCTCTCTTTGATATCTTTGGCAGCAGTTTCAGCCCTTTGTGTGTCCCGACATCCAATGATTATCTTGATGAAAATTATAATAATGATGCTGCACAATTTTGTCAGAGTGTGGCAGACTCCGTGTATTGAGGGTCAATTAAGTCAATAAATTATCATTATATTCGAAGCTCTCTAACTAAATATAAAGTCTATGACAAAATAGTCAAAGTTATATTGAAACGTCAACACAAAAAAGTTATAAGAGTAATAAATTAGTAGCTCAGACTGCGAGAAAACTTTGAACTATGTCATTAGCATAACGAATAATGGATTCTTAGTTGTTGTCAGATTAGCTATAATTTTATATCAAGTACATTAAACAAAAGTAGGTTGCACAAATAGATAATTTTGTGCCTTGAATGCCAGCACACAAATGATCTAATGTAAATGGACAGAGATTTTTCAACATGCTACTTTTGATATAATAAACGTTAATTGTATATATCTATTGAAAATAAATTGGTCTTGAACAAAAAATAATTATTTTTGTTTCAAAAAAATAGCCATACCTTTGCTCCTCTACATGAGAGCTGATACGCGGTTTCTTTGCCAATACCTGTGTTTCCACCGGTTATGATCACAACTTTGTCATTAAGACTTTTGGTTGTCTCACACCTTCTTCTTAATCCGATAACATTCTTGAAATATTCGACCAAAAGTTCGAAGAATAACCATGTATAAATTTTGATTGCCTTCAATGTAATCATTATTTCATTGAATCACTTCAACAGCACTTCACAAAATAAAAACTCAGGTAACAGTTCTGTTTAACGTTCACTTTTATAGCTTTAAATAGAATCAAGGTTAATCAAGTACTCAAAGCACACCATTGGATAAGAGATAACACATAATAATAATAATCTATGACATTTACATAATAGGAAATCATTGCTAACAATAGTCCGATAAACCATTGAATAAAGTTTCAAATAATATATTGTCCTTCAATTATGTCTTAATTGCATTAAAGGTGTAAGGTGAGTTTAGTGCAAATTTATACAAGTCCTTTTGAGTAGTTTATTTTGTAAATAGCAACAAAATAAAAGAATCTAGAGCCAAATATAGAGTTTAAATACAGTTATATATGGAAATAATGAAGTGACTCGGGCCAGGTAAATTACTTCACTATTTCCATTACTTCACTATAAACATTTAATTGTAAAAACAAATTTAAAAAGCATTTAATCAGCTATTTATATGAATTACAGCAATTCAGTGAAGAAATCAGTCATTTTCTGTTGTTTCAAATGAATGACAAAGAAATCACATCTTTTCTAATTTGATTAAAAAAATTCAAGTAATTAACAAAGATTTTATTCATTGGTTTTTGTTATAGCCTTGATTGTGTGACTCATTGCAACTCAAATGTAAACTTCATTATTTCCATACATTTTTTCATCGAGTTTTCACAAATATAATAAAATTTAGGTTCATTGTAACCATTACTTCATTATTTCCATTCTTCACTATTTCCATTATTTTTCCTATTGAAATTTGGATTTTGGTTATTGGTTTTTAAGTTTACTTCATTAAATCCCCTAAGTTCACTATATCCCTACTTCACTATTTCAATAAACGACTGTACCATGGTCTCTAATCATTATCTGTAAAGTTAGAAATTGTTAAGCATGGACATTTATTTCCTTCATTATGCGTTGAATAATATGACAACCCAGTTAATTTTGTTAGTAATCACTTGAAAAATATTGAGGTCTGTCCGTTGCTGTTCGTTCATTATCTTTAATCAATAGCCAAACCTTAAATATTTATTTGACTCAATTATGTAAATATTTTTCTTTTAATGATCCAAATTTTAATGAGATTTAATTGAAAAGCTGCCAAATAATTTGAACAAGATAGTTTTTAGTTAATTTATTTTTATTGTCCTTGTATAAATATTGTTACACCACTTTTTGCATGTTTTTAAGTTTCAATGAAATGACTCAAATATCTTAAAAATACCCAATAATGGTGTCTTGGTATTAACGCGTCGTCTTTGAGACGGATCAAATTTAGGCATTGCCGCAATAATATCAATACACATGGTGGGCTCCTCGAAATACTCATCGCAAAGCACAATCATTGGGTCCATGCAAATCTTTTTGATTTGTTTGTCAAATATTTCAATAATATTTTCATCGCATTCTTCCACTTCTTTTAAAGTGTTGAGAGTACAGGTCCTCCAAGATAAAAACTGGCTAGATAATCACACAATTTTAACTAACACAATCAATTTTGAGCCTTTACTTACCAGCAAATACCTGGCACTCTATCCTCAGGGTCTTCCATATGTCTAGTCTTATATAAGTTAGTTAATAGTCTGTTCCAACACCTCCTGTTCCCCATTTCCTTTGCTTTATTACCACATTCAGCGGCTGCGATGAAATTTTCTCTTTCTGTAGGTGTGTCACCACAAAATTGAGCAAGGAACGATTTCAAGCTAGAACTGAAGCTGAACATTACAGTCTTGGGATATCCAGTCAGACATTTTTCTCTAAATTTGATGGATAACTCTACTTTCTCTGTGGCCAATCTAAAGTCAAATGATAAAATTATTCCTGGTTAATTATCCTGATAAATAATTTTGTCTAAAATAGGTCTAAAAGGTTAGAATTTGTTTCATTTTAATTAGGAGTAAGGACAAATTAAATCATATACTTGCAATACTTGTCCATCTCTTCTTCATTGGTGGGAAAGTTGACTCCCTTGACAGCAAAAGGACCGATTATTTGTGAAAGGTCATCATCGAACTGACTTCTACTACAATTGTGAGGCAGGTCCTCAGCACTGGTCCTCAGAATTGAGGAACAAAACACTATTAAAGAAAATACGTATAAAAATATTTTTGCGAACATTTTTCAAAATATTTGTCAAATGAATTGATTTTCAAAGACTTAATGCTTGAAAAATATTATTTAAATGAAAAGGAAAGCCTTATTTTTGAAGTGGAAATTCACATACACTAAAAATAACTTATAATTTATTTTTATTTATTTCATTGCTAACTTAAATTAGTGTTGAAATTGGACTTAACTCTCATTAATTATTCAGATGACTTTCCTTGAATTTATATATCAAGGCCAATTCAACGAAAATACTTTAAATGAAAAATAAATCTTAAAATTATATTCACTTTTGATTTGAGACTTTAAATTCAAAAACATCTTTAGAAAAATTAATGATTAGCAAGGTAGGGGTAGGGGTACGGGCAAAAGGGAAAGCCTTTATTAAGCAACCAAACCACTAACCAATAGTTTAAAAGTAAAAAAAGTTAATAAATATTTATGAAATTCATTGATAAAAATTGAAATATTAATGAAAACTTCAAAGTATAGTTGAGTATACATTTAGAAAAGTGCTAGAATTAAATAAACTATTTTATGTTTATTCTATCAAGCAAAGTCTTGATATCTCTATTAAACATAGAAAACATAGAAAAAGATCAAGTTCAAGTTATACGTGATGGGAAACACACAAAATAACTGAATTCTGAAAACAATGTTCATAGAAAATATTTTTTCTTTTGAATGTCACCTACGTTTGGATTGCATATTGATATACAGTTGAGCCTCGATTCTATACTCGAGTCGGGTTTTGGGATTTGAGGAACAGGAGCGAGGTAGGAATAAAATAGGGGTCTAGCCTAGCCTAGAAGATTGTTTTAATCTTAACAATGAAAACGATAGAAGGCTTTTGGTTTGAATGAAATTTTTAATACTTATTGAGTGTTGAAAATTATGTTACAGTTTGTCAAAAATGAGTCATTTAGTAGAAGAACAGAATAGATGTCTAAAATACATACAAATCTTATGCAATGGTTTCAATGTTTGAGGGATAAAAGTGAGGCAGGAATACGAACGAGAGGTACAGTATAGAGGTTTTTTAGGAATACAATCTAGGCTAAACTGTATTTTGTCTTTTGAAAATATGTCTTGAACATTTTTTCCATTGAATCCTGTTATGAGTAAACTCCTAACAGGATTTAGAATTCTCAGGAATTACATAAAAATGTATAAAATTCTGAGGAAATGCAAATTCCTTTGATGTAAAACCCACTCTGGATTAGTTCTATAAGAATTTAGTTATATCCTGGACAAATCGTCACCTCAACAATATCTGGGATTATATTTCCGTCAATTTTTTGAATATAAATAAAAGTTGAATACGAATTGAAAATCAATTAAAAAGTTTTATAACATTTCAGTTATAGTTTGAAAACTAAACCAAAAATGATCCGAACTCTTCTCTTGATTGTTGCAATGATCGTGGCAATGTTGGCCCAGGCCTCTCAAGCGGGTATTTATGGAGGGTAAGTTTTGCAACGTTGAGCCCATCCTTTGATTAGTCCCTTAATTATCATTTGCTTCAAATAGTGGTCTCTATGGACGAGGTCTCTACGGAGGTTATGGAGGATATGGTGGTGGATATGGATATGGACGGTATATTTGATGTTTTAACAATTTGTTCAAGTATAATCTAATTTATTTAACTTAAATGTAGTGGTTTATATGGTGGTGGGTATGGATACGGACGTTAAGATCTTCGCTTACAATCAATTGGACTAATCCTCAAAATTATTTATAATTTAAATTTAATTTCTTCGACAAAACTATTCTTAAATTAATTTTTTGTTAACAAAATTTCAATTATTTATTTCAAAAATGAGTAATTTTTTTTAAGAAAATGATATTTAAATAAAAAAAATTCTTTATATTCGAGTGCCTTATATTGTATATGCATGGTCATTTTGATTCTTTTTCTCTCTTTAAAGATAGAAACGGACTCAATATTTAAACATTTTATAAACAAATATTTTGTGATAAAACAAATTAAAAGTTATGTCGAAATCCATTACTTCTGCAAAATTATATATAAAGATATACCAAGTTAATATGAATAAACCAAATTTTTCAATAATAAGTTATAAATTTGGATATTCTTCAAGAATTCTTGTCTTCAGCTCATCATAAGCTCTGAATCGTTCCTCTCCTTTAGCCTAATATTAAGATAATATAAAAATTAAATTGACATAGCTGATTACTGAACTTACCAAGATGTCTTTATCTTGGGTGGTTGTGGCCAAATACATACAATACTCAACATCTTTTACAAAAGAAAACAGGGCAAAAACTTTGGCCTCTTTTATGAGTTGCTGTAGGGAATTGATCTCTTGCTTAGCATAAGAAGTGCCATAAGTTTTAGACATCTCTTTGATGTAACCATCGATAAAGACACACATCTGTTGATCAGAAGGTAAGGTGACATAACTGAAATCAACCACTTCCTGACGCCATTCGGCAAAGTATTGGCCCAAATCCACGCCTCTATAATTATAATTAGTCCAGTCGAAATCTATCAAGAACATTTCAAGCTCTTTCGTGTCATTATCTTGCTTGATCAAAATATTTCGCCTGTTCAAGTCATTATGTGAAAGAACAATAGGGCTGTGCAGACCCTCCATTGTTTTCCTGAGCCAATCCATTTCCTCAATAAAATCCAATTTTGAGAATACTGGATACTTTTTCTTTTCAATCTCTTCTCTGATAACACCCTCTCTATAAGAATCTCTCAGATTCTCATCAAACCATTTGTTGAATACGTCATCCATTGTCTCTTTTACCCAGTCCTTAGGGATTGGCATTTCTAATGAATGAAATTTCGCCACTTTTTGTGCCAACATTTCAACGGTTTTATTATTGAGATCATCGCTGGCATTGAAATACCTGCCCTTTTAATAAAATTCTCAATAAAATTAATCCAACTAGATAATAATGATAAATAATCACCAAGGTAGCACTGGTGGTGTCTATTCTACTTTTTTCTGAAAATCTATGACCTGTCTTAAAATATATAAGAATTCTTTATATAACTTAATTGAAGAAAAAATTTTAAAAATAAAATCTATTTTTAATATTGTGACGGGACTAATGAGCTAGGTGTTGTCCTGTTTAAAGAAGGTCTACGAATGCCTACGAATGGTTTAGTGACCAGTAATGAAAATTATTGAAAACTGAATTCCGGGTCAATATATTTAAATAAACACAATTATAATGACTTTAAGGACAGTGTCTATACCGGGATATATTCAATAATAGTTCCATTGGCAAATATGCTCAGCATTCTTGGTGAGATACGTTGCTCAGACAACATCAAACTGATTGCAGTCAAGTGACTTATGTTAAGGTAATCCTTTAGGGCTTCGTAATCCATATAACGGACGACAACTTTATTATATTTGGTTTCAATATTTTTGGGTAAAAAACAGAAAAATAATTTGTTTACAAACCCATCACTAAAAACAGAATAACCAAAACATTAAATCAATCAAAAAGTATTGCATATGTACTAACGGCACAGGTTTAATGATAAGCTCGCCTTCAGTAACTTCAGCCCATTTGCCTCCCAATTGATTTTTGCACAACTCATACACTTTATTCCTGTCCTCATCTGAGACAATGTTTTGAGACATTTTATTCAATGAAAAAAAAAGTTTTAAAAATGTGAGAAAACTTTTCAAATTTTGTCCGACTATTCAATGATTCAAAATATAATTAAATAAATTAAATGCTTAAACCATTGATTTTTATCTAAAGCAAAATGTAGAATAACAGTCTTTGATTGCACAGGGTGGTATAGATTAATGTAAGCACATCACGCAATGTAACCTTGGCTAAAAATCAAACAATTCTTTGTTCATAATTTAATCAATTCTTTAGGAATCTTCAACAGAAATAAGGGTTGACTCTAATTATATATAAAGATAACCAAGTTTATATGAATAAACAAAATTTTTCAATAATCAGCTATAAATTTGGATATTCTTCAAGAATTCTTGTCTTCAGCTCATCATAAGATCTGAATCGTTCCTCTCCTTTAAACTATTATTAAGATAAGATAAACATTAAATAAACATTGATTACTACTGATAATTACCAAGATATCTTTATTTTGGGTGGTTGTGGCCGAGTATATACAATAAAGAATGTCCTTTGCATAAGAAAATAGGGCAAAAACTTTGGCCTCTTTTATAAGTTGTTGTCGAGAATTGATCTCTTGTTTAGCATAAGAAGTGCCATAAATTTTAGACATCTCTTTGATGTAACCCTCGATAAAGACATACATCTGTTGGTCAGAAGGAAAGTCTACATAACCGAAGTCAACCTCTTTCTGGCGCCAACAGGCAAAGTATTGGCCCAAATCAAGACCTCGATAATTATAATTTGTCCAATCAAAGTCTATTAAGAAAATTTTCAGCTCCTTGTTTTGATTTCCTTGCTTGATCAAAATATTTCTTCTGTTCAAGTCGTTATGGGACAGTACAATAGGGCTGTTTAACCCGTCCATTGTTTTCCTGAGCCAATCGACTTCCTCGATGTAATTCAATTTTGAAAATACTGGATACTTTTTCTTTTCAATCTCTTCTCTGACAACACCCTCTCTATACGATTGTCTCATAACGTCATCAAACCATTTGATGAATATGTCATCCATTGTCTCTTTCACACAGTCCTTAGGGATCGGCATTTCTAATGAATGAAATTTCGCCACTTTTTGTGCCAACATTTCAACAGTTTTATTGTTGAGATCATCGCTCGCATCGAAATACCTGCACTTTTATCATATAAATCTCAATCAAATTAACTGCTCTTGTTAAAAAAAATAAATCTACCGGAATATATTCAATAATAAATCCAGTGCAAAAAATGCTCAGAATTCTGGGGGAGATACGTTGCTCAACCAGCATTAAATTGATTGCTGTTACGTGGGCTAAGTTTATGTAATCCTTGATATCCTTATCCATCAAACGGATGACTACTTTATTATATTTGGTTTCAATATTTTTGGGCAAAAAACAGAAAAATAATTTGTTTACAAACCCATCACTAAAAACAAAATAACCAAAACATTAAATCAATCAAAAATTATTGCATATACTAACGGCACAGGTTTAATGATAAGCTCGCCTTCAGCAACCTCAGCCCATTTACCTCCCAATTGATTTTTGCACAACTCATACACTTTATTCCTGTCCTCATCCGAGACAATATTTTGAGACATTTGTATTCAATGATTAAAAAAATTAAAAAATAAGCAAAAAAATTGCGAAAACTTTCCAAACTTTCTCCGACTTATCAAAAGATAGAAATTTTTTTTTATTAAATCAAATATTGTTATCAAATGAGAAAAATGAGTACTTTTTGACGTCAAACTCAGAAATGAGATATTAATTGATTTGATTATATGTTTAAACCAATCAGTGATTTATTAACTTCTTATGAATTCCCCTTATATTTGATAAAAAGATTAGAAATTCTTACATTTATTTAATAATAAATTTGTACTTTGATAAATGAAATGTTCTTGCTCAGTAATTTATTATAACAATTAAATCTGTTTTTGATTGTTTAAATTTTTGAATTTAAATCATGGATAAATTTTAAGGGGTGATCAAGGTCTTTCAATAAAACAAAGTCTATAGAAATTGAGATAAATAGGTATGAAAACAATTTTCAAAATGTTCATGGTGATTATTACCAATTCAGCTCAGAGTTGATATTCGACTAAAATTCTATTTTTCAGGTCTTCATAACACTTAATTCTAATCTCAGCTTTATCCTGTTCAAAACCAAGATAATTTCAATTAAAAAATAGGAAATTAAATTGAAATTCAAAATAATTACCAAAACATTACTGTTCTCGGTGATTTGCCAGATGAAATACATAAAATCTTTCATGAATGCGAGTAATGCAAATACTTTCGCTTCTTTGATGAGTTGTTGTCGAGAATTGATCTCTTGTTTAGCGTAAGAGTCGCCAAATATTTTGCACATCTCTTCAATGTATGAGTCAATGAAGGCATACATTTGTTCATCAGTTGGGAAGTCACCTGAGCCAAAATCGGGCTCAATCTGACCCCAACTTGAGAAGTATTGGCCCAAATCTACTCCTCTCAAATTATAGGTCGTCCAATCAAAGTCTATTAGAAATATTTGGATGTCTTTTGAGTCCTCACTTTCTTTGACTAAAATATTTTTCTTATTGAAGTCATTGTGTGAGAAAACATTGGGACACTTCAGACCATCAATGACTTCGAGTAGCCAGGCCATCTCCTGGTTATAATTAATTCTGTTTAGGGTCTCATAACGGCTTTGTTTACGTATCTCCGGGAGGACAACCTCTTTATATAATTTATTAACCATGTTTAAGAAAGGATTATCTTCTTTAAACAACGACATGAGCGATTTAGTCTTAGGGATCGGCATTTCGAGAGAGTGAAATCTGGCCAATATTCTTGCTAACTTTTCTGCTCTATTCTTATCGAAGTCATCTTTAAAATTGAAATAACGGCCCTATTTTTGATTAAAAAATTGAAAAATTATTTAAATTTTAAAGACTTTTATTTTTTCATTTACTTCAATACATTGACTAATAGTTCCATTACTGTAAACACCCAATAGTTTGGGGGCAAACCCTTTCTCCGAAAGAACCAAATTCATTGCCATCACATGAGTATTGCTCTTAATATCATCAAAGCCTTGTGTTGAGGAACGGACCACAACTTTCTTATATTCTGAGCCAACATTTTCAGGCAGTGAACAAATGTATAATTTATTAATATTTCCATCCCTTAAAAACATTAAAATTAATTAAAATATTGTGCATGGTGGCTTTACTTACGGAATCACTTCAATAATAAGTTCATTTTCATTGATTTGAGTCCAACCGTCCCTCAAATAGGTTTTACACAATTGGTGTAGATTTTGTCGATCTTCAGCCGAAACGCTTTTCATTCTTTGATTAATGTTTTTAAAAATTTGTTAAATATTTTAAATATTTTTTTTATTTAAGACTTATTTAAACAAAAATCTAAAAATTGAAAAAAAATAGGAATAAATATATTTTTAAATGTCTGGTATACCAATCAAAGTGAAATGGGTGTGATAGCCAGGTCCTCAACTCACATGAGTGCTTATCAATTTATATCTCTTATCTTAAAAAGTTTGACATTTAATGTTAACTATTAAATTTTAGATTGAATCAATATTGAACCTTAACAATTTATATTTCAATTAATTCTTTCAAAAATACTGATTAGTTATTATCTTGGTTATATTTTAGTTATAATCATTTGATTGTGGTTATCATACAAATAAACAAATAACAATAAGTTAGCAAGGTCTCTCACATGGCTTTTAAATTTTCATATAAGTAAACATTTAATTATTTTGATATTTATAAAGAAAATATTCTTCTAAACAATGGAAAACAATTTAACAAGTACAAGTTAAGGATTATATTGTTCAATATTTTTAAATATTTTTATAATAAGAATCGTTAGCTTTGTTTGTTTCACAGAATCCAACGGTTCTTCAATTTTCAATCAAATTAAACTGTTCTAGTCATTTTTTATTATTTGAATCAACTGGATAAGGAATATTCTTGTAAAATCTTGACCTTTAGAGCTTTATAGCACTGATATCTTACTTCACCCTTGGCCTAAATAAAATTACCAAATAAAAAAGTTATTTTTTCCAAAAAATATTCATTGAAATAAATAAGTACCAAGATATTTTTATCCGTTTCAGACATCCAAATGGTAAACACAATATCTTTAATGAAAGCCATTAATGCAAATACTTTCGCTTCTTTGATGAGTTGTTGTCGAGAATTGATCTCTTGTTTAGCGTAAGAGTCGCCAAATATTTTGCACATCTCTTCAATGTATGAGTCAATGAAGGCATACATTTGTTCATCTGTTGGAAAGTCACCCGAATCGAACTCAGGCTGTGTCTGTCCCCAACTGGAGAAGTATTGTCCAAAGTCTACCCCTCTATAATTATATGCCGTCCATTCAAAGTCTATTATAAATATTTGCATTTCTTCTGAACCTTTGGTTTCTTTGACTAAAATATTTCTCTTATTAAAGTCGTTGTGAGAGAATACTAGGGGACAGCTAATAGCCTGAGTGACCTTGGTCAACCATTTCATCTCCTCATCCAAGTCCATATTCAACAATGTTTTGTAATTCTGTTCAAACATAACCTTTTGTGCGGCCCCTACTTTATATGACTTCCAAATAATTTCAAACAAAGGCTGATCAATATCTGTTAAAAACATCAGGTTCTTGGTCTTAGGCACTGGTATTTTCAATGAATGAATAGTTGCTAGTATTTTTGCTAATTTGGCAGATGATCGAGGATTTACATCATCTTTGCTATTGAAATATCGACTCTATTATAGAACAAGTATTCAAATTAATACCATTTTTTATAGAAATGATATAATTGACTATAACTTACTTCAATGAATTGACTGATTGTTCCGTTACTGAAGACCCCCAAAAGTTTTGATGAAATATTCATCCCAGAGAGGATCAGACTAATGGCCACCACATGAGTGTCTGACTTAAACTTTTCCATTCCCTGAGTGTTATATCTAATGACAACACTCTTATATTCTGTGTCCATCCCTTCAGGTAAACGACAAATAAACAGCTTGTTTATATTTCCATCACTTAAGCAAAGAAAATTGGTCATGTACAATTCCAATTTCGAAAACTTACGGTATTGTCTCAATAATTATATTCGTCTCAAGAGTTTGGGTCCATTTCCCTCCTAAATAGGTTTTACACAACTCATAAATATTACGTCGATCCTCATTTGAAACCTTCATTTTTCACCTTTCAATTGATCTAGAAACACTTCAAGCAGAAAAATTTAACTTAAATAGCTTAAAGTTTAAACTTAAATAATTGTTTAACAGATTTTATATCAACTTATTTTCTATCTGTCATATAATTCTAATTTAAACAATCACCAAGGTAATTTCAGTTAATTAAAATAAAATTGGTGAAAATATTGCATAAATAAATCGGTTGTGGTCAAAATTCTAATTCAAGAAATAAGCAAGAATAATTTACCTGTTGTAACCTTCTTTAAATGCTATGCTATGTATTTTATAAAGAATAGCTTGCTCATTTCTCATTAGCTATCAGTGATAGCCTATCACTAATGTAAATGTTTTTCAAAATTTTGAAATCATATCTTGCTGAATCAGTCATATCCTATAAGAGGTCATTAGAAAATATAACTTATCTTATCTAATATAGTTTTTAAATAGTTTTTATCAGTCTATTAATTGATAATTAAATTTAGAATTTTATTTATAATTTTTAGAATAATTCAATTATTTTTTTTTTGTGTTCATATTAAAGATGAGCCAGGTCAGGCCAAGAGCCCCCAATCCGTTTCCTGGTTGATGTAATATCATCCTCTCTATATTTCTAAAATAAATGTTGAGTTTTAATAAATTAGTTTAAAGTTGTTTTATCTGAAAAATATTTGATAATCAACAGTACTTATCAATACATTATAGGTATATCCTTTTTTTTTAAAACAGAATTTCTATTTTAATATTTGTTGTACTCTACTATCATTTGGCAAGAATTTTATTAGTAAGAACCAAGGAGATTTTCCCCATTGTCAATTACCTTGCTTATTCCCTATTTTCCTTTTTATTTGAAAACTATATGACATCTCATTATTCAAAGTTTATTTATTAAACTATTGTTTTTATACCAATAACATTTCATTTCCATTATTTGGCATGTACAATTCATTTGAAATATCTAGTTTACATTTGATACGCAAGGTGAATTGTATTTATTAAAATTTTCTTTTACTAAATTTAAATTTAAAATAAATTATAACTTGGTTATTGTTGTCTAAAATTTATTTTAAAATAGTTAATGAGATTACATTAGCCATTAATTCTACTTGATTATAATTTTAGAGTTCAAATGCATTTTATTATGTGTTTCCATCAATTATTAAAACATTTCAAAACTAAGAAATTAATGATCAAAACTTTATTCATATATTGAGTCAAATATTATATTTTCTTCATTTCGTTCACAAAAATGGAGAGAAATAGAAATTTTAAACATATTTATCGAAGTATTAAACAAAAACGAAATGATTTTATTTCAAATAATAGAGACGAAAGTATTGCCGCCCAGAAAATTGTTGGAATGGCCAATAAATATTTGTTTCTTATTTCATCAATGGATGAATATAAGGAGGGTTACTTATCCAAGAAAAGGATAATAATGGTCTCAATGATGAAGGCTATTTTAATTATTAACGGATTCAGGTATTTAATATCAGCTGCCATTCCTTCAAAACAAGTGAGAGGTTTGATGAGTGACGCAAACTATTTGCTGTCAAATCCGAGAATCCTTTCTTTAATTTGCAGTTTGTGTTCGTTTGTTATTTTATTTATATTAAGTGTCGTTCAGTACCAAGAAGTTAATCATTCATTCAGTTTATTGCAATATCTTTGTGATATTTATTTTGGAGAAATGCCGTTCAAGTTGAACAGCTCCTGGCACAAATATAAATTGAAGGCAGATTTTCTGACGAAATATGTTATGCAATATTTATTTTGGTTTCTCCTAATAATGACCAGTGCACTGTTAATTAGCCCAACACTGATTGCATACTTCGATTCTAACGAATGTATTTCATTAGTTGGGATTATTTTATGGTCACCCATCACAATTATTTTTTTGATACAATGCTATTCCACTGCAATAGTCGGTTTCATCAGTTGGTATTTGGTTTCCCTCTATTTGAAGTCAAGGTTCAAAGAAATTAACAAAAATATCAAAGAATGTCTCAAATATTCAAATTCCCGGCTTTTAATGAATTCAATTATTGAACACAATTTGGTGACCAAAAAATTGGTTGAATTGAATAAGTTTTTCAGTTTAATGGTATTCATCTTCTATTATGGCGCGACTCCGACTTTTCTTCTTTTACTTTACATATCTCATGCAAAGGATACCATTCTCTCCCTCCGATTCATTGCAGCCATTATTGTTTCGGCAATTTTTGGTGGCGTTTCTTTTATGAATTTGTGCAGTGCTTTAGTCAGCGAATCAGCACATAAATCATATCCGCAATTATTTAAGTATTTGGTTGAGAAGAGAGTAAGTCGTGAACACCGAATGAAAATCTTATTATTCATAGAGAAGTTGTCTTCACCTGAAATAGCGTTTTATTGTTTGGATTTGTTTCCTATGAATAGCTATGAATTCTATCAATTCGTTTGTAATTCTATTTGCTTCTATTTTTTAATACTTGGATTTGTTTAATCGTTTAATATTCATTTGTACTTGATATTCATTAAATTTTTAAATTCTTATTTTGAAATATCTAGCTTATATTTGATAAGCAAGATGAATTATATTTGTTATAACTTTTACCTAAACTAAAATGAGAACCTTGATTATTATTGTGTGAATTTTCATTTTAAATAGGTTTTGTCAATAATTGTGAAAAAATACCTTAAATTGCTAACCCTTTCCCCTTTTCTCCCAAACTGACTCATCAATACAGATCTGTATATTCTTTTTTTAAACATAATTTTTATTTTAATATTTGATACTTCTTTGCCCTTTAGCTCCTACTGCATTAGAATTGGTATCAGTGTCCATTATATTAATTAAAGAGGTTGAACTCTACTATCATTTGGCATAAATTTTATTAGTAAGAACCAG
Organism: Eupelops occultus; assembly: GCA_034695605.1. Taxonomy (NCBI): domain Eukaryota; kingdom Metazoa; phylum Arthropoda; class Arachnida; order Sarcoptiformes; family Phenopelopidae; genus Eupelops; species Eupelops occultus. The sequence goes on along the minus strand of JAQFZI010000113.1, from coordinate 1,634 downwards.
GGGAATTTTGTCCATTGCCCATTGGCGATTTACTTGCTTATTCCGTATTTTCCTTTTTATTGGAAAACTATATGACTTCTCATTAATTCAAAGTTTATTTATTAAACTATTGTTTTTATACCAATACCACTCCATTTCCATTATTTATCATGTACAATTTATTTGAAATATTTAGTTTACATTTGATATGCAAGGTGAATTGCATTTATTATAACTTTCTTTTACTAAATTTAATTGGAAATTATAACTTGGTTATTGTTGTCTAAATCTTCATTTTAAAATAATTAATGAGATTACTTTAGCCATTAATTTTACTTAATTATAACTTTTACTTTTACTATATATTCTTAGAGTTCAAATGTTATTAAGTGTTCCATCAATTATTAAAATATTTCAAATCTGGGAAATTAATGATCAAAATTTTATTCATATATTGAGTCAAATATTATATTTTCTTCATTTCGTTCACAAAAATGGAGAGAAATAGAAATTTTAAACATATTTATCGAAGTATTAAACAAAAACGAAATGACTTTATTTCAATTAATAGAGACGAAAGTATTGCCGCCCAGAAACTTAGTGTAATGGCTAAAAAATATTTGATCATTATTTCATCAATAGATGAATATAAGGAGGGTTACTTATCCAAGAAAAGAATTATTATGGTTTCAATGATGAAGGTTATTTTAATAATTAACGGATTCAGGTATTTAATATCAGCTGCCATTCCTTCAAAACAAGTGAGAGGTTTGATGAGTGACGCAAACTATTTGCTGACAAATCCGAGAATCCTTTCTTTAATTTGCAGTTTGAGTTCGTTTATTATTTTATTTATATTAAGTGCCATTCAGTACCAAGAAGTTAATCATTCATTCAGTTTATTGCAATATTTTTGCGATATTTGTTTTGGAGAAATGCCATTCAAGTTAAATAACAGCTCCTGGCACAAATATAAATTGAAGGCAGATTTGCTGATGAAATATGTTTTGCAATATTTATTTTGGTTTCTCCTAATAATTTTCAGTGTAGTGTTAATTATCCCAACACTGATTGCATACTTCGATCCCAACGAGTGTTTTTCATTAGTTGGTATTATTGTCTGGTCACCCATCACAATCATTTGGATAATACAATTATTCTCTACTTCAATGGTCGGTTTTATCAGTTGGTATTTGGTTTCACTCTATTTGAAGTCAAAGTTTAAAGAAATTAACAAAAATATCAACGAATGTCTCAAATATTCAAATTCACGGCTTTTAATGAATTCAATTATTGAACACAATTTGGTGACCAAAAAATTGATTGAATTGAATAAGTTTTTAAGGCTAATGGTATTCATTTTCTATTATGGCGCGACTCCGGCACTTCTTCTTATGCTTTACATATCTCACGCAAAGGATACCATTCTCTTACTCCGATTCATTGCAGCCATTATTGTTTCGGCACTTTTTGGTGGCGTTTCTCTTATGTATCTGTGCAGTGCTTTAGTCAGACAATCGGCACATAAACCCTATCCTCTATTATTTAAGTATTTGGTTGAGAAGAGAGTAAGTTTTAAACAGCGAATGAAAATCGTGTTATTCATAGAGAAGTTGTCTTCACCTGAAATAGCGTTTTATTGTTTGGATTTGTTT